>VDFB02225665.1:0-174929 GCA_007258455.2 Sequoia sempervirens | reverse complement strand
GATTTTTTTATTTAAAAAATCATAAAAAAAAGGAGAGAGCCAGCCGCCGCCGGTAGTCTGACCGTCAGACGGCAGTAAGGCCGCTGGCAGGTAACGCAGGTGGCACTCGTATCAGAGCGTGGATTTAGCAAACCCCTTCTCGATTTATGAGGTTTTCTTCTTCAACAAGGGTTGCAGGCTTTAGATCTAAATCCCCTTTGCTTTCTTTGCAAATTTTGGAGGAGGAAGTTTTTTAGAAGCATTTTGGCGTGAATCAGACCTCTCCATTGAATCCAGAGCTGCCGGAATAGTCAAAATCGACCTTTGTTTCGTCAAATTTGGCTTCCATTTGTCAGATCTGTGAGGGTTTGAAGAAAGGGTCATTTTTGCTAGATCCAGGGGGTGTTCAATTTTTCAGAGCATTTTCAGCGTAAACGGACCTCAACATTGCGTCCACAGCGGCCAAAAACCCTAAGATCGACTATGAAATCGTCAAAATCCGAGTAGTTGATTTCTGAGGCAAAAAATTTTTTGTCCGTACGGCCCTGTTCGCCGCCAGCACATGGATCGAGAGAAAAAAAATTATTCAAGCCCTGGTATTTTTTAATTTTTCGAAAAATTTTATCGTAGTACCTAAAAAAGCAATTTTTTGTTTTGATTTTAATCAAAAATAAAATAAAAAAGTTTTAAAACAAAAGAGCCTTTAAAGGTTTGTTCAGGCTCGCGGTAATGGTGGTACCATTGTGTGTACTGCCAGACGCTAGGCCCTGCTGGCTCGTGACGGGTTACCGCCAGGCCACGGGCCGGCTGCCTTAAAGCCAACTGGCGGTCTGATCACGGCCAAGGTAGGCTCCATTGTTTTTATGATTTTTTTAAAATAATCAATACTTTTTAATATATTTTTAAAATATATATATATATATATGTCAATATTTTTTATTGTTTTTTTTAAAAAAAAAATTTGTAATTTTTATGATTTTAAAAAAAAAATCAAAGTCTGGTAATTTTGTTTTTTATGCAAAATAATGCACTGTAATTGGAGGAGATTTTTCCAGCATCACTAAAATTGGCGGACCTCCAGATCTGGAAGTGTTTTTCCTAAATTTGGCGGAGATCACTTTTTGCTCTTCTCAGCTCCTCTCCGTTGGGTTTTTCAAATTTGCACCCAATATTTTAGAGGCCATATCTCGGCCATACGGTGGGATTTTTCAATGCAATTTTTTTTTAAATGGGGTGGAATTTCGTGCTCTTCACAGTGGTGTAAGTATTTTCTAGTTTTGACTTCTGGTTTTTTCCAGAATTCTATTTTCTCAAGCATGTTGTTTGTCTTTATTTTGAGGACTTTGATCTGGCCATATCTTCCGGTGATCCGGACACTTTTTTGCTTTCATTTTGAACTGTATTATTTTTTTTGTGCACTATGATATAAAGTGCCATGGGGTTGATTTTTTCCTTTGTTTTCCTTCATACCTTTCTCATGCGTATGTGACTTTTGGTTTCACATCCTTTCTATCAGCTTGTACTTTCATGTTTGCACCTTCAGATGCTCTTGGTTCCTCTTCACGCACTACTTTCTGGCATTCAGTTTCAGTGTACCTGTCACTCCTCTCCTTTTTCAGCATTATGGTGGGGTTTCTACTGTTGGTGTTAATTGCCTCGGTTTCATGGAGGGAGCTATGTATACGTGATTTGTTCCTATGTACCAGGGCAATGCAGTAGGGCCGGGTTACCCATGCATTTCTATGATGACTACTTCTTACCATATGGACACTTTACATTCCTATTTTGAGGCTAATTTTCCGCCTTTTTCATGATCAGCTTCTTCAATTCTGGGTACTTTTTACCATCCTGTGATCTTCTCGAAGTTCCGTGTGTTTGCCTCTTTGTTTTCCATCCGATTCGAAAGTAGGGTCAGTAGGGCACCTGGCGCATTGTTGTCTTCTTGATCCCGACCACTGCTACCTTCTCGTGAGGAGGTTCGCAACGTAGAAGCGTACTCATCTTTTTGACAGTAGTTTAAGTTTCTTTTCATGCTCGCGGATGTTCTACATGTTCTTCTTTTCAAGACATTTTGATTCGGGAGGCTTTTCACTTCAATCACCTTTTGATTCCTTTTTGGAGTAGAGTTTTTCCCATGAGGTTTTCATTTCTCCTCTCTTTATGTAGATCTTCCTCAGTTTGCATAATGGATACCTTACTTGGCCTTGTTTCCTGACCCATCTTTACTTTCATGCATCTTTTTCTTAGTGTTTTATCTACTTCCTAAGTTCATCTTATAGTGTTAGAGGTTGTTTTACTTAATTAATTTAATCATATTGGTTAATTAATTAAGTCACTTATCACTTTAGTTACTTAAGCTAAACTTAGACACATTAATAATTAATTAATTATTAATTATTAAGTGTGCACACTAGGGTTTCCCTTTTTAGGGTTTCTTGATCTCCTTTCATAAGGATTGATCTCATTGTAATTATCAATGGGAGAATATCTGTAGCTTTCATTTCTTCTTGAAAGTTTTCTCTCTTCTGTAACTTTTTCTTGTTGAAGATAATTGCACATATTGTTTTGCAGATCTCTTGCGTGGAAGGTGTATTTGTTTGTGTTTGATCCTGTGGCTCGTGGTTTTGTGTTTGTTTCACAATTCCAACATAGTAGCTCTAACAATCAACAGTATAGGAGCTCTATAGGTCAAAGTAGCAGCAGTTCGAAAGAAAATTTAGACCCTACACTCACATCATTGATGCCAAGAAAGACAAAGAGTGTGAGGGAGATCTATGACAACACACGGTATGCTGATTTTGATGAGAACTTGGATTTTGCACTATTCTCCTATAGTGATCCAACACACTTTGAGGAAGCGGCAAAAGAAAAGAAATGGTGTAAGGCCATGGATGAGGAGTTGGAGGCTATAAAGAGGAACCAAACATTGGAGTTGACCGATTTACCCAAGGGTAAGCAAGTGTTTGGAGTGAAGTGGGTCTATAAGACCAAGTGTACTGCATAAGGGAAAATTGAAAGACACAAAGCAAGGCTTATTGTCAAAGGGTACAAATAGTAGCCCGGTATAGATTATGATGAGACATATGCACCAGTTGCAAGGCTGGAAACAGTGCAAACAGTGATAGCAGTTGCAACACAGTATCAATGGAAAGTGTTGCAAATGGATGTAAAGTCGGCCTTCTTGAACGGAGTGTTGACAGAGGAAGTGTATGTGGAGCAGTCGCCTGGCTATGAAGTCCCAGGGCAAGAGGATAAAGTGTATAGGCTCCGGAAAGCTCTTTATGGGCTGAAACAAGCACCTCGGGCGTGGTACAATAGAATAGACTCTTATTTGTTGAGTAATGGATTTAGCAAGAGAAGCAATGAGCCCACACTCTACATCAAATCAACTGAAGGTGATATTTTAATTGTTGTTTTGTATGTAGATGATTTAATTTTTATTGGTAACAGTGACAACAAAATTGTTGATTTTAAGGAGGTGATGAAAAATGAATTTGAGATGACAGATCTAGGTTTGTTGAAGTATTTTCTTGGGATAGAAGTTCAGCAAACACAACATGGCATTTTCATTTCACAATATAACTATGCCAAACAAATTCTAAGGAGGTTCAAAATGAATAACAACAAACCTTCCCCCATGCCAACAACAACAGGTTTGAAGTTACGCAAGTCTGACAATAGTAAGGAAGTGAACCCAACCCTCTACAAAAGCATGGTTGGAAGTTTGATGTACTTGACATCAACTAGGCTTGATTTAATGTATGTAGTAAGCTTGATATCTAGGTTCATGGAGGAAGCTAAGGAGACACATTGGCAAGCAGGAAAGAGGATTTTAAGGTATGTCAATGGAACAATAGGATATGGCATCATGTATGCAACATCAAATGAGTTCAAGTTGGATGGTTTCACAGATAGTGATTGGGCAGGAAATGTGGATGATAAGAAGAGTACATCTGGCTATGTCTTCAACATGGGATCAGGTGCAATCTCATGGGCATCAAAGAAGCAGTCGATTGTCTCTCTCAGCATAGCAGAAGCAGAGTACATAGCGGCAAATGCAACAACTTATCAGGCTATTTTGTTGAGGAGGATCCTTGCAGATTTACAACAACAACAAGTTGACATCATAGTCATTCATTGTGACAATGTGTCCTCCATAGCGCTGACAAATAATTCAGTCTTCCACAAACGAAGAAAACACATTGAAATTCGTTATCACTTCATAAGGGAGTTGGTAGAACAAGGTGAGATAGAACTTCAGTATTGTAGATCTAATCAACAACTTGCCGACATCTTCACCAAGGCATTGCCTAAGGATAGTTTTGAGTGCCTAAGAGATAGGCTTGGCATTGTGGATAGCTTCGGAGATCATCTCTAAAAAGAATAGCAAAGTGACAGCTGACTTGTAGATTAAGGGGCAGTGTTGGAATATTTTATTCTGCAGTCAGCAGACTTGACACCTCAACCCCCACGTCAATGAAGACCTCAAGTTGTAGCCAACGTAAACATGTTGCATTTATTTTTGGTGCATAAATTTGAAATTCAAATTGTGCACTTATTTTTGGGCCTGTTACAGCCAACGAACACCTGCAACAATTAATGTAGGTAGGTAGATTTGAATTTTGAATCTAAGTGCTCATTCTCATGAGCTTGCTAATAGAAGAAAAAAGGAATGTCTTTGCAACCATTAGAGTTAGTAAGAAGTCAGTTTTTGGTTTGTAAGTGTTGACCTTGCAGCAACAGATGAAGTGGAGAATAATCAGCACAGAACCAGTGACAACAACAACATAGAAGGAATGTTTTAGCAGACGCAACGCATTGTCAGCTGTAGCTACAAGATTGTAGTAGTTTATGTTTTTGAGGTGTGAGTACATAACACCTAGTCATTGGACATCTGTCCAAATAGATTAGTTTTATATTGTTCATTTAAATCAGAGAATATCCTTTGAGTCTTTGTATTTTGAAGCAAACAAGGAATATATGCAAAGTTAATTTCTATTTGTTTAGTCTTACTGTCACTGTGTGTTCACTGTGCATTTTCTGTGTGTTTATTTTATGTTATGTCAGTCCAGTAACAACAATGAAGTTGTGTGGTTACACCCCTACCTTCCCAACACCTGTACCCATACGTAGCATTATGAGTTACAAGTTTGGAAACATACGTTGCTTTGGAGAGAATGCCAGAAGTCTCAAAATGATTTTAAATAATCTTTGAATTTAGACTTTTTCCATGTTCAAGGTTTACTACCACAACCAATATGGCTTCACATTGACATCTTAGACATTATGGGATATGTCACGGCCAGTATTGGATGATACATTGAAACTAATAACTTTTTCCACCTTCACCTTATTGGTTGTGGCTAAACATAATTCATAATGATATTTAAAGTAATACGTGCACATGTATATATTTACTAAATTTTCATCTCAATAACCAATAAGTTACGAGAAAAACTTATTAATATATCATGCTTTCAACAAAAGGGGTCGAGTAAAAATAATAGACTCAACGAATAGCTTCGCCGTTTAAAATTATCACAAAATACATATACATATAAATGATAGTTCATTCAGGAATTTAGAGTTAATAACATAGTCATGCAAATCGACGGTGTTGATCATTACCACATTGGCATTTTCGTCCCACAATACAAACTCAAAGATGATAATCTTGATCAACATCTTTTTGTTTTATAATATTCATAAGAATTCAATAATAATGTTTATAGAACAACACAAAATTCATATAAGGATATATATGTATACTTTCACTTATCTATATAAAAACATAGAGTTAATAACCCTACAAAAGCCATACCTAAAGCGAAGGACAAACAAGACTCAACTACCTTAAGTTGACTTACCTCTGAGCATGCTAGAGACATCCCAAGACTCATTAGGTTTATGAAAAACATTACTTGACTGATAGTAAGCTTAGTTGGCATTGTCAGAGGATTCACAACTTCACCCTTCTCCTAGGTGATACTCCCCATCTTTCTCTCTCGAGGTGTTCAAATCGCTCCTACAATCTCACTCAAGAAAAGAAACAGGTGGTTAGCCAAGAAAACATTATAACATGATCATATCATTTCTTTTACAAAATAAATAGAATTATTTCATTATATTTCATCATATTCATGACATCAAATAACTGACATCATTCCATAGAATTGCAAAACATAACATTGGATAATTCCATCATAATATATAATTTCAAGGTTTCACAATCTTATGATTCGTCAAAATAATTACCATAAAGTGAAAAGTAATTTTAGGAATCTAGGGTGGGGTGTAACACTATTAGGTTTGGAATATTTGGCTACATGGTGATTTGAGAAAATCCAATTGATTTCATCCATTTCCCAAGGTAGATTTGAATCCCAAACATGACTAGCGTCTCTCAAATCCTAACACAAAACACTAGTTCACATCCTTTGTAAAAAAGGCACCACTACAACTACTAATTCATATCAAAAGTTGTGTTCATACTAGTTTTAACTCTCAACAACCTCACTCTTAGAACCCTCCACAACATTAGAGTCTAAAATCTCCCTATACCTATTGACCAAAACATAATCGAAGATTCTTCCCTCATACTCTTCCCTATTTTCATTCCAATTGATCTATCCCTTGTTATCATGACGACCACCTTGACCCAAGATGTGATATGAAATAGCAAGCACCACCAAAAGTACATTGACAATATCACATGTTCTAGCAAATATATCATGAGGGATATGTCTAACAAATGACAACTAGAAGGGCAACACAAATAACAAGCCCAAAACAAGGCAAGGGAAGAAAGCCATGAAAGTGGTACTTGTGAATAATTGCCATGCTCTCTAGAATGGATTTTAGCCTTGTATTTGGATGGAAACAAATGCTTAAATAAAATTTGGGAGCACCACATCTGGGAAGAAAGCAAATGCTTTTAGGTTTAAACTACCACTCAAGTGAGATATGTCCATATTAGGTTTCTAGTTATAATCGTTCAATTATATATATTTAAAATGCTTTTATAGCATAAGGATATTTAATTTTTACTATAAATATGTTGAATTCAATATATGTGCATATCTATAGTTACATAAAGAAGTATCTTAGAATGTGAGAAGAAGAATTTGATATGAGTGTTTGTCTAGATAATATTGCAATACTAAATGCTCAACTAGTAGGGCAAATGATTTCAAATATTGGGTGTCATAATTGTCTATCATGGGTAAAGGGTCAAAAAAGTAATTTTTAGGACACCTTTTATGATGGGGCATATTTCGAGTATCAAATTTGATGATATTTATCTAAAAGATTGGGTTTGAGCAATGAACTTGCCAAGTAAGCTAATATAGAAATTTGAGAGTAATTAGACTATGTCGCATATGATTTTGAAAGGTGCAAAGTTAGGGTGCTCATCTACTAGGTCTTATCCCCGAGGAAACACACATTTCGACATCAAGAAGCAACCATGTAAATAAAGGCAGAGAAACACTGCATGTGATACTAGTTTACAATTTCTAGGAGATCCTGATTTAAGCCCTGAAAAGTTTCATTTAAAGGATTTCAATTGAAGAGGGTTTGATCAAACCACCTTAGATCAAACTCCCTTGGATAGAACACCGCTAGTTTTAAACCATACCTATAACGGAGTCTCCTTTACACCAATCAAAATGCTGATAAAAAACTACTTTTGATTTACCTTTTGGGGGATCAAATGAATTCATTTAAAATTTATTTTTTGTAAGTATGTAGTCCTTATTACAAGCTTCCCAAAAAGAATAATTTTAAATTTACTATTATATTTATTTTTTATTTCTTGTGAATGTAGGGTTTTCACCAAAAATCAAGCTCTTTGTTTTGCACATGTGGAAAAATAGTAGATTATAATTTTTTTTTGAAAAATATCAATGCACTAGATATTGATGTCCATGATCCAACAAAAAAAAATTGAATTTCGATACATACAAAAAGGTTATGTTTTAGCTAGTAAATCATGTCTAAATTGTAATTGGTTTGACTTTGAAACTTAATTAAGAAAAAAATATTCAATGAAATGCTATGAAACCAATTCCATGCACTAGATATCATAGTTACAAATCTAAATTCAAAAAAATTAGAATTTTATCCTTCATAGAAAAAAAGTTATGTGTTAGCCCGTGACGTCACTCTTTAAAAATGGTGTTTATTTAATTAAAAGTAGTTTTTGAAGGGAGATGGAAAAAGAAGTGCAATCTAATTCCAAAAATTTGAAAAAAATATTCAGAATCTGGGAGAAAATGTCACAAATCACTTGTTTGCATCATCTTCAAATTCCTCACGGTTTTTGCCACTATAGGTGTCCGAAAGTGAAGATTTAGTTAAAAAATTCAGTTCAATGTCCAGTTTGGCCAAAAATTGTAAACTAGTATTGTGGGTTTATTTTCTAACATACAATACCACATTCTCTATACAAAATTATATGTCTAGGCTACAATGATGGGAACCATAACAACAGCTAAATTTTAAAAAAAAATCTTGTCGTTTTCCATCACGTTGAACTGTCAACTACAATCATTTTCCTTTTGTTTTCGTTGAACATAACCATTGATGACATATGGAGCTAGGAGTTTCAAATTTTCAAATATGTGTCGCTTTAATTATAATCATTTTTTTAATTCAAGAATTAAAAAACGAGTTGTAGACAAACATAACTCTTCATATTTTTCTACTCATGCATACTATCAAGACATTATACTGAAATTGTGAAGAGGCGGAGTTTAATTTGTGTCTAAAATTAACCACTTCATTCAAGTAGGAAGAAAAATATAAGGTGTAAATAAGTTTTTTTTGGACATGATTTAAACTCTATTTCAAAGTTTTAGCAAAATATCTCTACAATACCCATAAACAAAGAATAGATAAACCTATATTGAGCTATCATTCGTGGTGTTGGGATCATATGCTACTCAGTTTTTTAATTATAGACTTAAAATAATGACAACAATGAAAATGACACATATTTGAAAGTTCTATATGGAAAAGGCCATTAGTTCTATATAGAAAAGGGCAAGGAAAATGCAAGTCCCAACACTATTAGCTGGAGATTCATCACGATAGAAAATGACAACATGTAAATGTAAAATTTAGCCACTATTGTGTGTCCCATCACTATAGCATGGTATTGTACATTAGAATAATGATATGATGCCTTAGACATGCAATTTTGCATGGAGAATAGACTTCCTCGTGGCATGGTATTGTATGTTAGAGTCATGTTACAATGAAATAATATTTGAAATTTATATATTATTGGCCACTAATAACCAAATCAAACAAGTACAAAAACTGTACTAGGTTGCCAATAAGAGAGCGAACAACCAAATAGATTGATATAGTATTTTGCAGGTTACAAAACTCATTAAAAAAAAACAACATAAAATATTTTTCAAATGATGCATCTCCCAAACCTAAAAAAGAGACCATGTTCTTTGTGATATTTTAAACTACTTGGTGAAATCTAGGGTTTCGTCACTACTATCACATGTATTTCCAAAATCCCCCACTTGAGAAGCATGCAATGCAGATTATGTTTCATATACGTAAAACACATCTTTCTGAACAAGCCTATTTGTAAAGAAATAGAGTAAGATAGGAATTTGTTTAAACACTAAAAAGTGTCATAGCCTAAGGAAGGACTCAAATGTATTCTTACCTGCCACTCAGATGCTTTATGCCACCCATCTCTCATTGAACTAAAAAACAACAAACCCAGAAGTTAAGAAAATCAAAACCTGACTTAAATTTAAGAAAAAAAACAAAATAAGAAGTATAGTACATGTGTATTTGAATTAATACCAAGGCTAGCCAGCAAAAGCATGCATTTGTAAGCATGTAGTTGTGATTATTCAATAGCTAACTTCAATCATGTATACACATTGGTAGGTCCTGCAAACAATTTTGGCCTAGTTAAAATTCCTCGCCATACAATAATGAGAACTAATGCATATGGTACAATACAAGATCCTCAACCATAATTTATCCATTTCGCTTAGGCTTTAGGATTTAAGCAAAGGTATTATGTCGAGGACTGTGATGGCATAAATTGAAGATTCTATGCATATGTGACAATTAGTTTTTCAATTACTCAAATACCACCCCTATCAGTTGAATTCTTTCAATTATATTTCACAAAATATATTGAACATTGAATCTCATAACAACAACAGTAAATACTCTCAGAAGCAGGAAAAAATTCCCTACTCTTCACTATTCAATGATGTTAATCTGAAAGGCATCTAAAGTCTCAACAACCATTTTTGTAATTTCTAACTTTTCTTAACATATCAATCGATTCATATATAGAGAGAGATTTACAACAAATTTATGTTATTATGAAGTTTTATATATGATAACCCTTAGCCAAGATGAATTTTTTTTGTCTAACTCAAATACATATGGAATATAATCTTATCCTCCAAAAAAATTCTTGGTTGTGATAAATAAACAATATGGTTTTTACACATGAAAAGATATCCAAGAAGAATGTTGCAAGCAAACAATGGTGACATATTGCAAATTATTCCTCTTTCCAAGATTGCTTGCTACATGAAAATTGATGTTTCAAGGAGATATAATTCCCCTTGAAGTAAACCACCCAAATTAGTATGGTTAGGGGTGTGGCATGTTATTTGTATAATCTTATTAAAATTGAAATGTATTTGAAGGTATAAATCCCCTTGAACTAAGCCACTCAATTTTGTCGATTAAGTGTGGATGTATTTGTGTAATGTTTCAAGATTGATCATGTCTTTTGTCTAGTTTTTGGTAAATAGTGCAACAGTCTTCATAAGCATTCCCATGATAGTTCATCTTCAAAGTGTCAACAAAGTGCAACTAAGGCTCTCCTAATTCACTTTCTTTTTTTTTTACACCAAATAGAATAAGATAACAAATTTTTAAATGGAAAGAATTTTAATAGAATAGACATAAATGCTTTTTTCTCTCATCAAAATTAATGTCCACCACACAAGACTGTTTAAAACAACATGAAAGATAGTTCAAGGTGTTATGTGCATGTGCTTTGAATCTCTAGTAACTTGATCTTGTTAGACAATGTATGCACAAGAGATTGTTTGTTGTGATACCATTGATTTGTATCTAAAAGTAAAGATAGGGTGACTACACTTAGGTGTTTCATTTTAAAATGGCCTTATCCATTCATAACATTCTTCTTCAATGTAGTAATCATAGAGCTAGGTATATATATCAGTCAACTAATATGGGAAAGAATGAAAATGTTTTAATTAACTTGATGTAGGTCTTTTTTGCATTAGTTGAAGTTAATGATATTTGTATCCTGTTGAAAAGAACAAAGTCAACATGAATCAATGCAAACTAATGTTGCATAGGCAATTTTTTATTGCACCAAAAAATGATTAAATACAAATTTTCTTACAAACATCCAATAGGAAATTATAAGTCAGAACCCTATATGGAATTATTCTGATGAAATTTGGAAACTTGCTTTTTCTATCATTATAATAAAATGCGTTCATGGAAACAAAGTTTTGGTACCAGTGGAAAGATAAGCACCAAAAAATGATTAAATACAGAATTTCTTACAAATGTTCATCCAACATAAAATTAGAAATCAAAAACCTATATGAAATTATTCTTAAGAAATCTAGAAGCTTTCTTTTTCTATTATTATAATAAAATGCATACATGGAAACAAAGTTTTTGATACTAGTGGAAAGCTAAAGCATTCAACTCAACTTCTATAAACTCCTTCCTTGACATATTTTTCTATCTAGTATTGAGCAAGCAGAACATAACAACTCCAAGTGTGTACAACATGGTTGTTCATTAAAGGCATCAATTAATACATAATAGTTAGCTATACTTAGATGTTGGAGCAGTAGGTTGCAAAAGAGTGAGGGACTTCTCGATATTGTCTATGGATGCTTTAAGTGTGTCAAGAGATGTTGCATATGAGATACAAATACATTTATTTTCTCCAAAGGCATCTCCTGGGACAACGACAACCTGCATTTCAGGCCAAGCTTCGATAGATCATACAAGCAATAGATAATAGTAAATACTAATGGTAGCACTAATGGTTTTGAAATTGGAAGTTCTATCACTTTCAAACAATATTATTTCTATCTCAAGAGCTATAAGGTTCGTTTGTATGAACGAAACCCAGAAAAACCTAAGACAATGACTATGCACACAGAAGCTTTGAACAAACTATTAGCATTATTTTTACCAAAAATTTAGCCCTATTCAAACATAAATGATAATACCCTTATAACTATATCATCTCAATATAGTATCTTCTTTATTAAGAATCAAGATAAGATAAAAATAATAAACACGCACATGTTCCTTCTCAAGGAAAAAATGGTAGAGAGATTTGAAGCCCTCAATAATTATATCAAAGCCTTCCACTATCATCTCAATATAGTATCTTCTTTATTAAGAATCAAGATAAGATAAAAATAATAAACACACACATGTGCCTTCTCAAGGAAAATATGGTAGAGAGATTCGAAGTCCTCAATAATTATACCAAAGCCTTCCACTTCAGTGCCATAGTATGAACTAAAATCGGGAAATAAATAAAAGGAACCCTTCAAACAAGAAGAAAGAAATTGAAATATTTGAAGGAAATCTTTCAAATCATAAGAAAAGAATTTTTTTAATTAAACATAAAATAATGCTTTTTGTAACAATGAAAACATACATGAGGCACTCATAACTTAACACCCTCCATTGCTTGCAATCTCTTAACTAAAAAGTATCTTCACTCCTTGAATGCTTTGACCATGGTAGAAACTACTTCACCACCAACATATCTCAAACCCTAATATTGCACACAAAATTTATTCTATTCTTCAAAAAATGAAACAGGCTTGCCAAACCTATACAAATTATCAATATGACAATTTGTAATATTTTGTGCACCAATTTTTGCCTAATCACAAAACAAGTTCCAACAAATTTTTATGTAGGAAAACACAAGACTTCACTATATAATCAAACCTTTAAACAACAAATCACTCCAGGGATCTTCACTAGCAGATTACCGCCAAATGCAGCAAAGACTTTAGTGCAATCACTCTAAATTTCATAAAAATTGTTTCTTCAAAAAAATAAAACTTATCTAACCATTGAATTACAAATTTTTGCTCAAAGATCAAGTTGAAGAATTTCAACCAATTTAAGCAGAGTTCCACAAACTTTTAACTATAGTTTATATATTTTTGTGTCAAAACTCAATTATGGCCTAATGAGCTCTCGAATTTTGTAGTAGACATTAACCCATAAAATGAAAAGAACAACAAACAATAGACATTAACCCATAAAATGCAAAGTTGAAAAAACTATAAAATGACACTGTAAAAGATATAAGAACTTACAAACACCTCATTTTTCACTTCCACTACTCTAGACATAAACCCTCTCAACAAACACTAATTTCACCCTCATCAAACAATCTGAGCAAACGACCAAACAACACAAAAATGACAGTGTAAAAGATATAGGAGCTTACAAATGCCTCCTTTGTCACTTCCAACATGATAGATGTAAACTTGAGGCTCAACGGACACAAATTTTAGCCTCATCAAATAATCTAAGCAAATGAATAAACACAAATAATCCTTTGCTCAACAGACTTAAAACTTCACACCATAAGCCATTAATGACACCTACACTTTAGTCTATTCACAATAAATGAAAATGTGCTAATAGTAAATGCATAATGTCCTTATTAAAACGCCACGCATCAACAGAAACATTGAGCACAAAGACACGACTATATCAAAGAACATTACAAAGTCATGAAATATTTCCAATAGCAACAAAACATTAGGAATTCGTTAAATTAATTAGAATAATTAAATTAATTAAAAAACACAAAACCCCAAGGAAAATGACAACAACCAATGAAAAAATTGCAAAGAAAATTCCAAATTTTCCTTCTAATAAAATATTCCCCGAAACATTACCATGGCGAAAAATAAACATGCCAACACGATTCTTGAGGAACAGTTTAATATGCAGGAGTGTGGTGAAAACATTAGTCTCACGCTTATAAGGCAAGGACTAATAAAATAAAAAATTATTATATTCTCAATATTTATAACTAATTATTCAATAAGGGTAAGGTCCCATGGAGGGGGGCTTCCTAAGGGTGCTACTGAAATTTTTTAAGAATGGGGGGTCTCATGATTTTAATAGTACAATTCAGCTTAAAATTTTAAGCTTCAAAATTTAAGGAATGAATTGAAGTGCTTTGATAAAAATTAATAAATAAATAAAAATTCTCTCATTTTTATTTTCTAATAGAAATTAAAAATTTTAGATGATAGACAAATGAGATAAAAAAAAATTGTAAACTATAGGGGCAATTTATAGCCCCACCCCAATTTCAAAATCTTAAGTCCTAAAAGGTAGGGGTTGTTATTTTTCTAGAAAAGATTCCAATTAATCTTATAGCTCAATTTTTTTAAAAATAGAATCCCAAGGCCCCCATGGGACCATAAAGTGGAGATAAGTTTCCTATTTTTTAATTTTTAGATTGTTATGTACATAAGCTCTCACTTCCACCTCATTCTAACTATTTTAATTTTTTGCCTACCATATCTATGGGACCATATCTGTAAGTGGAGATAAGTTTCCTATTTTTTAATTTTTAGATTGTTATGTACATAAGCTCTCACTTCCACCTCATTCTAACTATTTTAATTTTTTGAACTAAATTCTAACTACCATATCTATGTTAGAGTAATCTATATAAATAATGTCGACAAATATCTATTTAATTATATAAATTAATAATAATATAATATATTTAATTGTATTATAATAATAAAATATCTATATATAATTTATTCATAATGAAATTTACTATATAATATTATTTTTAGTATTATTATTAGATTATTATGTTATTATTATATTATATTATATTATATTATATTATATTATTATTATGATATTCTTAATGGTTGAGGTTTATTAGTGTTACTATTTAATCTAAATAATATTTACTCTTCAATTTCAATTGATAGTTAGGGTTCAATTTGGTTAAGATTGGGATCAAATATGGTTAGAGTAAGTGTTATGATTAGAGTTAGGGGTGAGGGTTAGAATTAGAGTTATCAGTGCATTGTGTTTAGTCTTGATGTTTGAATAATGTTAGTGTTATGTTAAGGGTTAGGGGTAGGGTTAGGTTTAAGGTTGATTGTTGGGATAGAGTGAGGTTTATGGTTGCATGATAAGTTTCAGATAGGATTATAATTATGGATCACTTTGACTTAGATTAAAAGCTTTTATATTATGATTCAATTAGGAGTGGTATTCATTAAGGTTTAATATTCACTTATGTTTAGAGTTAGGGTTTCATCTTGTGCTCTTATTATATTCTTATATTATTAGTATTATGTTTTGATATTATTATTATGTTTATTTTTATATATTTATATTTATATTTTATATTTTTATTAATATAATATTTTTATGAACATTATAGAGGCAAAAAGAGGCCTATTACCAAGCCTCACAAACCAATGAAAAGCTACATTAAACTAAAAACTCGGAACATTAAATAACACCAGAGCCTAAAACCTTTATGTACATTGATGTTATTTAGACCATAATATCCAGAGATTTATACATAGTTTTTGACACATTCACACCAAACCTCTTATCCCTTTGACGTCACATCACTCCTCTCGTGCGCTGCTGGTGTCGATCACTAGTTATTCTCCCTCCACCACCAAGTCCTCCACCCTTCTTGCACCTCTCTAGTTTGCAATCACGTCCACCTCTACCAACCTTTCTTCATGAATATACTCATATAGTCATCCAATCCCTTCGTCTAGAGCCAAACCTAGAATCCTTTTCAAGAAGAGAATGCTCCTTTGTACTACATTTCAAAATTTTGGTATGGTCGAAGGGTCATCAACAAAGATAAGTTGGAATCTTTCTAGTCCTTTCCACACTTACTGGTGAGATAATAACCTTTTAGCAAAGGGACCCCCCATTATGCATCCACATTCTCCAACACGCCATCTAATCCGCCCAGAAGCTTGCTCCATATCAACTTTCGACAGAGCATTTCCACCATTTCTTTTGTTTCCCCTACATTCAAAACCATTACCAGGAACATGACCAATATATATTAATTAACCATATACCTATGGTCGAATTTCAAAAATTCTCTCCCTAAAACCATTTTTATTGTGTGCAGTATCAGTCCATGCCTTGTTTTAAAGACTACTCCCAACCTCTTCTATGTAACTTTCCCCAAAAAATACATATGTCTCCTTTGGCCCTCCAATCTTATCAGTGTGTCCATCCTTTTTTTTCCTTACCATTTACAACTTTTGTTTTTCTCTATTAGCATTGGGGTTAAAAAGCTTATTTCCAACCATGATTTGATCTCGAAGTTTGGGCAAGTTTGTTGAAACATCATTTTTCCATTACCTCCCACAAGTCTACACCCTCCCTCATCATCATTCCCCCATCCATGATCTTTGAGTTCTTCAAGTTAACAAAAAAAAAAACTTGGGTTGCATCCTTTTTTGATGCCACCCCCACCATCGTACCCTTTTTGGCCAACTCATCAACCACATCATTGCCTTCCCTAAAAATATGTGACACTTTGAAATCTTCCATCTCACTTTCGATTTTCTCTATAGGTGCTAACCATTTTTTGAGCTTTCAGTTCCTCATCCATCCTTGTTGTATCACATTTATTGTTAACAATGAGTCTCCTTCCAAATGAATTTTCTTCATTTCTTCCTTCTTCATGCATTAGAGCCCAATCAAAGCAAATCTAAATTTTGCCTCAATGTTAGTTCCAACCCCCAAGTATGTAGATTTGGTTAGCAAAATTGCACCATTGTGATCTCTAATCACACATCTAGCTTTACTCTCCCCTAGATTCCCTCTAATTTCTCCATTGAAGTTCACTTTCACCCAACCCTCTTTCGGTGCAAACCACACCACTCCCAACCTTGGATTTCCCATAGGATGATCCCTTGGAACCCCATTAACGAGGGGAATAACCAAACCAAGCCATGCCTTCCTAAATTCCCCATCCCAGCTTGTGAAACTTGTAGAGTCCAAGCTAATGTATTGTAAACTTGGTAGAGCCTACACAATTCAGAGGTTTATATGACTGAATAGTCCACTCAACATTGCTTAAGACTACATTAAATTTTCAACCCAAGGTTTGTAAGCTTGTGATGGTGTAGCATTATATATGTCTTAAGAGACTCAAAACTTCTTAAGCTACCCTATCCATGTGATTCTACTTGCTATAAATTCGCATAATTACAAAACAATAAAAAACATAACTAGAACTAATGGCTATGGGTACCTACAACTTAGACTATAACTGAATTGTTGCTAATAAAATGATATTGTGACAACTCAAAATTGATAAAAACTAATAACTCAACTAAATTAATCTTTGGAGTACTATTGGTTAACCATTGCATGCATATTCATAAGCATTCATTAACAATAAGAAAAGTATGAGATTCTAGTTAATGTTGGTATATGGAGCCTAATCAGACTTGGAGGTTAAATTTTCCCCACTTTTATCAGTGTGATTTCCCCCCAAATTATTTAATGGGGGTTTGGGGGTAGCACCCCCAATACGGGGTCAAGGGGTAGTGCCTTTTGCAGGGTCCAGGGGTAGTGCCCCTGGCGTGCTCCCTGTCGCGATACAGGGCAGGGTCAAGGGGTAGCACCCTCGCGGGGGCTCAGGGGAAACACCCTCGAAACCTCTCACGATTTTTTATTATTTTATAAAGGTGTCAAGAGTTAATTTTTTTCTATTGGATGACATAAAAAATCTTATTTTTCCACTGACATAAGTCTTGATAAAAGGCTAAGGGTTAGGGTTTTCGTTGACATTGTATTGTAGCATTTGCAGTGTTATTGTGTTGCAAGGGATTACTGGTTGTAATCGGTTTGATTTATTGGATAATAATATTGGACTCTTTATTGGTGGATGTAGCCCGAGTTTGGGTGAACCACGTTAGATATTGTATCTTGTTATTATTTCTATGTTTTTCATTCCTCTGTTTAATCTTTATTTGCATTTAATTGATATTTTTTGCATACAATTCCTAATAGTTAACTTGTGTAAAGTTCATAAAGTGGTGATAAATGAAAATTAAATAACTATTAAATGGCAATGAACAATTAAAAAGAAGCAAGGTACAATACCTTGAGTGTCCTACTCAACTAACTGTTCTAACTTTAACTGAACCCAAATCTAATTAATCAAATTCTACGCATCCCATGAAATTAAATCCATTCATTACATATCATGAAATATTACAAAAGATCTTTTCACATATTGTACTCAATCATTCTGAATATTTTGAATGTCTTGAAAATTGAAAAAATAACTAGTAACATAAAACTGAAAAACCAACTAACTTCTCTACAGATTCAACCAACAACTATATACAAGCTTGAGGGAATCTTATTCAATGCAACAAATTAACCGAAATCATTAACTCCTCTCCCAGATATTAGAGCATAGAATTAAGATTGATTTATTCAACCTATAACTAAAAAAGGAAAAAGAATCCTAATAGGACTAAGACTATATCAAAACAAAATTGCATGTAAACATACAAACAATTGTCAAAATCCTATAAGTAAAGGAGACTTCTTCTTCAATGTTTATTAACTAGTTATAATAATGCATGTTCAACCTTCATCAATTGCCCTTAATAAGCAATCATCACGTTCAACTTAATCTAGAACTCCCCTATTTCGTTGTTCCAATCTCCTTTTGTTGTGGGTTCATCCTACAACTATTGTGTGGCACAATTCTTCTTCAGTTGTAAACAAGTTAATTTTGTAAAGCATGTACACAAGGATAAATATCACAATCAAAACATAGCAATACATCAAAATTTCATACATATCTTCATATAAACCATCCAATACTAGTATATTATAACCATATTTCCATGATATTATATTTTAGGTTCAAGTTTGCATAATATAGATATGAAAGGATAATATAATATAGGAGCATTGTCTGGAAGATGTATCTAAAAGTGTCTCAAAATATGTATGAAAACAACAGAAAATGAACTATTATTTGGACCTATCAAAACTATTCCTTTTGATTTTCTAATTTTAGGCTGCATTATTAACTACCTTTGTTATCACTATTTCCATTTTTATTTCTAGTATCTCCTTGTTCATTTCCTTCTCCTAAAATATCCCCCTATTGTGTTCCTTCCAAAGTTCCCATATTGTAATTGAAGGTGTCGCAATCCAAATGCTATGAAAAAGTGCCTTTCTTTGAATGTTAGGCAATGTTAGAAAGATGGTTTTAAGGTACTTTGGTAATGTACTTTTCCAACATAGCCTACTCATCATATTTTTCCAATAGTATTCCACATATTCACAGTGAATCAATAGATGATCTACATCTTCACCATCTTTCTCACATAATACATAGCGGCTATGGCCCTAGATTTCCATTCTAGTTAGTCTATCTTTTGTCAATATTCTCTTCTACACTATTGTCCACACAAACGCTCTTGTCTTTGGAAGGAATGATTGATGCTAAAAGAGATGCTATGGCCAATCCTTTTTCTTTATTGTTGTAACATGCGAACCCTTAATGAAGTAAAAATTTCCTAAGTTTTCACTATGCGAGCAAATAAACTATGTAACAAGCCATTACAATAAAAAAAAAATTCTTTATTGAGAATATAGGAACAAAGATGCCATCAATATACAATAAGGATTTCATTCTGATACAATAATTTCACAAGTTACAATAATACAAGAATGCATATAATTACATACATAGCTCAAACGAGCTTTAGAAAAAATAGCTTATAGATGATCCAAGATCCGTCCTTTCAAATCTTTGTTCTTTTGTCACTTGCTATGGAGGAGAAGCATCACTCGAGTGCTTTTCCACTAACCACAGACTCATATGTAGTCCCCCACACATCTATCATTCAATAGATGGCCCTTCCCTTCGATGAAGAGATTGGTAGAGTAACTAGATAATGACAACCAACTGAGCATAGTGTTGTGTCCTACATAACTAGGACTTGTAAAGCCACAATCTAGGACTAGCATGTAATACTGGATCATGGTGAACTAACAGTGGAGCCAAAGGTAGTCACACTATTTTTGGCCAATGTGCTATCATTTAGTACTTTGAATGAAGGTCATTCTATCACATACACTACTTAGGGCCAATTTGACTTAAGGAAAACTACACATAGGTATTTCCTTCAATGGATAATCTATCACCCTAGAGATAACATATCACCATTTCTACAAACTTGGAATGAATCTACTTAACAAAGTAAATGCACAAGCTCCCTCCCATAATGGATAAACAATCATAGGAGTAAACACAAGATATCCTAGTTAAATCAATAACCTAGCTATGAGTAGCACTTATGATACTCATGTTTAATCATATCTAGTACATAATACTTATGACAAACACAAACCTCCTATTATCAAGTACATACAAGCACATCATAAAATAGTGATAGAAGCTCCCAATTCCTTTACAAGTAATACTACTTTCCCTAAGTGCAAGTACTCATAATAGTCAATTCAAAGCAATCATGGAAAATAATCTTTCAAAAGCTTAAACAATAAAGAAGAAATATCCTAATGCCTATTTTCACTTATCCAATTGATTGACTGTGAACCAGTTTACCCACGACAACAAATAGCTTATACTTGACTCCCTCAGCTATGCCATTGTACCTCCCTCACTCAAGTTGATATTGTACTTCACTCAAAATGTTAACACTCTCACAAATAATCACAGCTCTCACTCTCTCTCGGATAACAAAGAATGTTGCAAATATGAATTGCAGTGAAGGATGTATAAAATACTGAGCATAAATCATATGGGATGTGTCCCAAACAAGTGAGTTTTCTCTACTATTTATATAGAAGAGAAGACACTTTCCATCCTACAAAATCGGCATGAGTGTTGACAAAAATCACCATGCAAAACTACTCACTCCACATAGCTAAAAGGTGGCACACAAAGAAGAACATACTCAGCCAAACAATACTATAGATCAACCTCCTTTGGTGATAACAGTGAGAGTCTATTTCAAAACAACACATGATGGTAATTTTTAATTTGAATTTCTCTCATAATGAACATCTACAGTGAATAGGATTCATAAGGTGGTGCCAAGATAAATAGCTCTTCTCAACAATTGGTGGGGTTTAACTATATATCTGAATCAATCAATACCAAATATGTAACACATAGATCAAATTGACTTAGTCTTATACATGAGTTGACTCTCTTCCTTTATCAAATTGACCAAGTCAATGACTTGTTGTACATGCTCTTAATTTTCCGTTGATAATTACCAAATGGAAAGGAATTTAAAGAGTTTTCTTTAAGTCAAAGTTATTCCCAACTAAGGTGTTGACTAAGTATCCTTCACATATCGACTTAATGTTGCAAGTTACTTTGTAGTATTCTTGTTCCTTTATGCATGACATAATGAATAATACTGGGCCTCTTAAAGCACAGTCATAAGTAACATATAATCGACCTTCAATTAAGTTAAATATTCAACCTCTATCATTGTTAATGATAGTCGATTCCAAGCAAGTGATAATATATTAAATATATATTAATATATTTATATATATATAATATCACATATACATTATATATAAATATCAACATATATCTATATATATATATTATACATAAATATATATTATATATATATATATTGATTGTGTGTTTGTGTGTGTGTGTGTATATCTATATATATAAGTATAGCCTCTATGTGCATGTATACATATGTATACATATATCGATACATTCATATGGGCATGTTTGTTTTCCATCATACACGTGTATTGATACATATATACACATTTGATTCACATAATAGCCATACACAATTACTATTGCATTGATAAGCACCTACATTTGGTATATCTATAAATATACATATACATGTCATTAGATCAAATTGACATGCATGTGTGTGTATATACGCATACTCCACATATGTCCTACTCATCAATACAAACCTAGTAATACAAGAAAGAACTCACAAGATCAAATAGATAAACATCACCCAATAATGCATTTCAATAGTAAACAAGACTCTTACTAAGGATGACTTACCAACTTCCCACATAATGAATCAACTCAATTATTCTACTATGGTGTGTGTAAGCTCATTTGAATAGGTTACATTATTGGTTACCCAACCAAGATCTTCTCTTGAGTGATACTTCCCCTCTCCTGGAGGAATTAAACATATACCTGCAACCACTAACACATGCTCACAATAGTCAGTTGTTCACAAAATATGCAGTATACATAATATATCTCCAAAGTTAGAATATCAATTTAATAACCATCCATTTCACATATATGTAGTACTTTTTATAAAATAAAATGAGATAACATACATTCAAAATATATTGATAACAAAGTGCAAGCACAACTTATTCATCTTTAGGATTCACATTACATTTATATTTACCCTACATAGTTTAATAGTAAATAGTAATAACATAATCAGGGTGTAACATACTTCCCGCCCTTGTGAATCATCATCCACAATCATTTTATATAACACCATAAAACAAAGCAAACAAACAAAATATTGTCTCAAGAATTCTCAAAAGCATCTAAAACATGAGGAAAATTTTGTTGAATCTTAACATAGTCCTCACAAGTGGCTAAGTCTTCTGCAGACTAGTCCTACTAAATTTTGCAATGCAGAACCTACCTATTATGCAAGTGAAGCTTATGTGTTCTGAGCACCTTGAGGGGCTCAAGAGTTACCACTCTAGGGTCCTATACCTGTAAAGTAGTCCAATCAATCACATTATTATCACTTGGTATATACTTTTTGAGGTAGGACACATGGAAGACATTATGCATTATGTCAAGAGTTGGTGGCAACACAATTCGATAAGCTACCAGATTCACTTCCTCTAGAATATCAAAAGGTCCTACGTAATGTGAAGCTAACTTAGAAGAATTTCCAAATTTAATGGAGCTCTTGTAAGGTTTCACTCTCAACAACACTTTGTCATCTATGGAAAAATTTTGGGGCACTCTATTGGCAACAACATAGCTTTTATGTTAGTCGTTAGCTTCACCCAATCTTTGGCTAACAATCTTAACTTTCTCTTCCATTTCTGCCAACATTTATGGCCCAAGACTTACTCTGTCTTCAATTCTATCCCAACTTATAGGAGTTTGACACTTTTGACCATACAATGCTTTAAAAGGAGCCATCTTTATCATAGAATGGTAAGAATTATTGTAGGAAAATTCTACTAAGGGTAAGTAGTCTTCCCACTTGTACTGTTGATCCATGCAATACATTCTAAGTAGGTCTTCCAATACTTAATTCACCCTTTCATTTTTCCCATTTGTTTCTAGATGATATGTTGAGCTAATATTCAGTTGAGTTCCAAGTGCAGAAAACAAAGTTTTCCAAAACCTAGAAGTGACACGTGCGTCCCTACTTGAGATTATCTTCTCAAGAATTCCATGTAACCAAAATACTTCTTGCACAAATTTTCTTGCTATGATGGGTGCTCCATCAGTTAGATTCCCAAGTATAAAATGTGCAACTTTGGTAAGCTTATCTACTACCACAAGAATGGCATTTTGCATATTTCTCGACATAGGCAATCCTTGCACAAGGTCCATACTCATGACTTGTCACTTCCTCTTTGGTATATCATGGGGATATAACAAGCCTACAGGATGATGATGCTTTGCTTTCACACTTTGACACTCAAGACACCTAGCCACAAATTTAGCAACATCTCCTTTCATTCCCTTCCAAAAATATAATGGCTTCACATCTACCATCATTTTTGTCACTCCAAGGTGTCTAGAGTATGGTGCTTTATGTACTTCCTTCCATACCAGATTCCTTAACTCATCTACGTTAGGTACATACATTCTACCCTTATATCTAAGTAAATCCATTAGGTTCAAAAAGAAATCCTTCATACCTAGAATCTTGTGTATTTCTAGTGAGTTCTTGCTTGACTTGCAAGTAGTACTCATCCTTTTTTCATTTCTACAACACTTTCCCCTTAAAATTGGTTTGAATCGTTACTATTGAAGTAATATGATGTCTTCAACTCAAGGCGTCGACAACCCAATTTTCCTTCCCCTTTATATAACTGATATTGAAGTCATAATCAGATATTAACTCTAACCATCTTCTTTTTCTAGCATTCATATTAGGTTGAATGAAAAGGTACTTTAACCCATTATGATCAGTTTTCATCTCAAAGGGTTTCCCTAACTAGTAATGCCTCTACATTTGCAAAGCATGAACCACAACTGCTAATTCCAAATCATTTGATACATAATTCAGCTCATAAGGTTTCAAATTTCTATCTCCATAAGCAATTACTTTCCCATCTTGCATTAACACACAACCTAAACTCTCCCTAGATGCATCTGTAGTAACAGTAAAGTTACCCCCAGGATCTGGTATTTTCAAGATTGGTGCGACGATCAATTTCTCTTTGAGTAGGTCAAAAGCTTCTTGACACTTCTTATTCCATTCAAATTTCTTCCCTTTCTTCTATAAAGAAGTAATTGGAAAAGTGATATTGGAAAAGTTTGCAACAAACTTTCTATAATACCCAACTAGACCCGTGAAACTTCTTACTTCTGACACATTCTTGGGTATTGGCTACTCAAGTACTACCTTGATCTTAGCTAGATCTATTAAAATTCCATCTCCCAAGATAACATGTCCAAGATAATGTAAGTTCTCTTTTTCTGTTAGAAGTCATTCTAGGACTACTTCTAAATGCCTGTAATGTTCCTCCTCATTCCTAGAATAAATCAAGATGTCATCGAGAAAAACTAATACAAACTTATCTAGGTAGTTCCTAAATACACTATTCATTAGGTTCATAAATGCTATAGGTTCATTCATTAAACCAAAGGGTAAAACTATGAACTCATAGTGTCCACATCTGGTTCTAAATGCATTTTTAAAGATGTCTTTATCCCTAATCCTCAATTGGTGATATCCAGATCTCAAAACTATTTTAGAGAATATGGCGGCTCCCCTCATTTGATCAAAAAGGTCATCTATGCATGGAAATGGATACTCGTTCTTCACCGTATCTTGTTAAGCATACAATAGTCAATGCACAAATGCAAAGTGCCAATCTTCTTTTTAACAAAGACGACTGGTGCTCCCCAGGGTGAAACACTTGGTCTTATCAAACCTTTAGACAATAGTTCATCCAATTGTGCCTTAAGCTCCATTAGCTTGGTAGTAGTCATCCTATAGGGCACCTTGGAAATAGGTTCAGATCCTTGAAATAATATCTATAAAGAAGTCAAATATCCTTTTTGGTGGCAATCCTAGTAACTCTTTTGGAAACACATCCAAAAAATTTCTCAATATTGAATACTTCTCCATGTCCAATTTTCCAATTTCATCAATTTCACCATCTTCCATCTCTTGGAAGCTCTAGGATTCCAATTTATCAAGATCTTCTTGAAGTTCTTCTATCTTAATGGAAAATATTTTGCAACCTTTCTTCTTAGCTCTTAATAGTTGCATTGTCAAGATTTGATGAATCTTGACCTCTCTAGGTATTGCTTGAAACTTCACTTGATTACCAAGATCATCTAGGAACTCTATAGTTTTTGCATGGAAATCTACCTTAGCCCTATGTATCCATGGCCAATTCATACCTAGGATAATGTCATATGATCCTAGAGGTGTGAAATATAGGTTCACTTCTATAGAAAAACTAGGTAGCTCTATCTTAGCCTCGAACAAACATTGTTCCACCTTTGCTATTGTCTGGTTTGCATACTCTACATTCCAAGATATTTCCATGTGTCTAGCCTTTCTAGATAATTTCTTATCTATTCTAGGTGAAATAAAATTCTCAGTTGCACCAGTATCAATAAGAACAAAAATAGGTAAGCCAAACAAAATACATGTCATTTCAATTGGAGTCACTTGGCACTCTGCTTGACGATCATCCACAGTTGCATGTATCTTTTTTTGAAACATCGCTTGCTAGGTGGGTAGTGGATTACCATATGGTTGGGACTCGAGATCTTCATTAGGATGCTAATTAGCATAGTGGTCCCCTCCACATGTATAACATCCCGTAGCCAGTCCTCTTTTCCTTGTGGGTTCTCCAGAATTGTTGGCATTTTCACGAGTTTTTTTGGTATTACCACCACTGGAACCATTCCTTTTCCACTCCCTTCTAGACTCTTTTCCATCATTGCGGGATCCTCTTCCCCTTTTCCTTGATACATTTTTCATAGCTTCCACCTTCTTTGGAGCTGGCTTGTCTGAAACTTCTGTAACTTTCTTATGGTCTTTGCTTTCTTGACAAGTGGAGCTATCCTTGAGCTTTATCTCTTGTTTAATTTCTTTCTCATATACAAGATCCATTGTTGTTAGGCTGTGCATATCCACCTCTCCTTCGATCTGATTGTTAAGTCCCAATTTATAAACTTTCTTATGCAAAAGCATTCATCTTTATGATATATGGGAACATAACGCAGAAGTGAGGTAAACCTTTCCCAATACTTGTTGACCATCATATTACCTTGTCTCAAATTCTGGAAATCAAAGTATTTTTGGTCATAATAAAGTTGGGGCAACCATCTCTTACAGAAAATCTCAACAAATTCTCCCCATGTCATTTTCCACAAGTTAATTTTGAGTTCCAACTTTTTGTTCATCCACCAGTTAGAGGCTTCTCCTACTAATTGGTATGCGCCCCAAGTAGCTTTGGTGGTCTCAATGTAATTTTGGATTTTGAAATACTTTTGCATTTGGACAAGTGACACCTCAGCTTCATCTCTACTAGCACTTCCCTCAAACTTGGGTGGGGCAATCTTCTTCATATCTTTAGAAAGTTTGGAAGCCACATGCTTCTTATTTCTTTCCTTAGATAACGTAGGTGATTTCTCCCTCTCGTGATCATGAGTTTCATCATGCCCATGAGAAGAGTTTTCTCCTTCATTTTCATTAACAAGAACCTCCTTCTCTACCCTAGATTTTACCCTCTATTGTTCAAGGTTATCCAACCTTGCCAAGATTTGGTCAAGTCTAGCTTCAACTCCTACGGATCCCTGCCCAACTTCTTGGATTCCACCAGGATTGGTTCGTGTCCTCACCATCTTCACAAGAATGGATTTTTTACTTGAATGTTTTTCCATGTTAGATTTAATCGTGTTATCTACTATCTTATGTAAAACATTGAAATGGAATTCATACACACATAAATAATTTCACATAAGATTAAGCATATGCTTTTGATAAACATACAATTTTATTCATTTCTTAAGGATTTCAATATCCTTTTGATTACATGGAGTGACTATTCAGATATTCAAGTGGAGTGTATCCCTCGAATTCACTCTCTGACACATAACTTAATGGAGTATATCCTACAGATTGAGATTGTTGCTCATCTCTCATTTGTTCATACCTATCCCAAAAAGGATAGTAGCCTTTGTATTTGTCATCTGATACATAGTTGTGAGGTAGATATACCTCAAATTCATTACTCGAGGAAATTACTATTACTTCTGCCATTGGAAGAACTCTAAGGTCCCTAAAAATAAATTCTAGACTGACACTTCCTTCCGAGGGCATATTCCTAGAAAGTGAAGATAATTCAAAAGTTTCTCTGGTGAGATGGAACGTAGGTAGTTGTACTTGGCCTCTATCCTCATCTTTCTCTTCACATCATTGATCCAAGAAAGTGTGTGACTAAAGGTTTGAGTGTCACTCAACCAGACGACATTATCAAAGTTGGTTCCCTCAATTGTTCTAACGACGACCTCTCTTTCCTTCTTGGCCTTGAGGTAGCACTCATTTTTTATTACTAAATTTTGAGCCATTAATCTGAGACACACCATCCTAGAACAATAATTTATAAAAATTAAATAACAATGGACAAAAATAATGTTGAGCTTATAGGTTCCAAAGCTAAACCTGGTAGCTCTGATACCACATGTAACATACCAAACCTTAATGAATTAAAAAATTTCTAAGTTTTCACTATGCGAGTAAATAAACTATGTAACAAGCCATTGTAATAAAAAAAATATTAAATTCTTTATTGAGAATATACAAAAAAAGATGTCATCAATGTACAATAAGGATTCTATTTTGATACAATAATTTCACAAGTTACAATAATACAATAATTTATACAATTACATACATAGCTCAAATGAGCTTTAGAAAAAATAGCTTATAGATGGTCTAGGATCCTTCCTTTCAAATCTTGGTTCTTCTGTCACCTGCTATGGAGGAGAAGCATCACTCAAGCACTTTTTCACCAACCACAAACTTATATGTGGTCCCCTGCACATCTATCATTCGATAGATGGCCCTTCCCTTTGATGAAGAGATTGGTAGAGTAACCAGATAATGACAATCAACTGAGCATCTAGTGTTGTTTCCTACATAACTAGAACTCGTAAACCCACAATCTAGGACTAGCATGCAATACTAGATCATAGTGAACTGATAGTGGAGCTAGAGGAAGTCACACTACTTTGGCCAAAGTTTTATCATTCAGTATTTTGAATGAAGGTCATTCTATCACATACACTACTTAGGGCCGATTTGACTTCAGGCCATCATAAACTACACATAGGTATTTCCTTCAATGGATAATATATCACCCCAGAGATAATATATCACCATTTCTACAAACTTGGAATGAATCTACTTAACAAAGTAAATGCACAAGCTCCCTCCCATAATGGATAAACAATCATAGGAGTAAACACAAGCTATCCTAGTTAAATCAATAACCTAGCTATGAGTAGCACTTATGATACTCATATTTAATCATATCTAGTATGCAATACTTATGAAAAACATAAACCTCCTATTATGGAGTACATACAAGCACATCATAAAAAAAATAGAAACTTCCAATTCCTTTACAAGGAATACTACTTTCCCTAAATGAAAGTACTCATAATAGTCAATTCAAAGCAACCATGGAAAATAATCTTTCAAAAGCTTAAAAAATAAAGAAGAAATATCCTCATGCCTATATTTTTTCTTATCCAATTGGTTGACTATGAACTAGTTTTCCCACAGCAACAACTAGCTTATACTTGACTCCTTCAGCTATGCCACAGACCTCCCTCACTTAAGATGATATTGTACTTCACTCAAAATGTTAACACTCTCACAAATAATCACAACTCTCACTCTCTTTGAGATAGCATAGAATATTGCATATATGAATTGCAGTGAAGAATGTATAAATATTGAGCATAAAGCATATGGGATGTGTCCCAAACAAGTGAGTTTTCTCTACTATTTATACAATAAATAAGACACTTTCCATCCTACAGAATAGGCATGATTTTTGACAGCAATCACCATACAAAACTACTCACTCCACACAACTAAAAGGTGGTGCAAAAAGAATAACATACTTAGCCAAACAATACTATAGATCGACCTCCTTTGGTGATAGCAGTGAAAGACTATTTCAAAACAACACATGATGATAAAGTGTAATTCGAATTACTCTCACAATAAACATCTACAATAAATAGGACTCATAAGGTGGTGCCAAGATAAATAGCTCTTCTCAATAATTGGTGGGTTTTAACTATATATTTGAATTAGTCAATATCAAATATGTAACACATAGATCAAATCGACTTAGTCTCATATGAGTTGACTCTCTTCCTTTATCAGAATGACCAAGACAACAACTTGTTGTACATGCTCTTAATTTGGTGTTAATAATTACTAAATGACAAGGAATTTAAAGAGTTTACTTAGTCAAATTTATTCCCAAATAAGGCATCGACTAAGTATCCTTCACATATCGACTTAATTTTGTGAGTTACTTTGCAGTATTCTTGTTCCTTTATGTGTGGTAGCATGAATAATACTTGACCTCTTAAAGCACAGTCATAAGTAACATATAATTGGATTTTGATTAAGTTAAATATTCGACCTCTATCATTCTTAATGATAGTCGATTCCAAGAAAGTGATAATATATTAAATATATATTAATATATATATATATATAATATCAAAAATACATATATATAAATATCAACATATATATATATATGTATATATATATATATGTTAATATATATTTATATATATATCATATTCCAAGTTCTATGTATGGATACATTCGATATACAAATAAGTATAAGCATGACAGTAATCACATAGTAATAATCAATATATATATCAATTGTATACATATATATATATATATATATATATATATATATATATATATATATATAAGTATATGCTTCTATGTACATGTATACATATGTATACTGTATATATCGATACATTCATATCCATGCATGTCTTTTTTTCGTCATATGCATGTATTGATACATATATACATATGGATATATGTATATACTATACATGTATATATATACACATTTGATTCACATAATAGCCATACACAATTACTATTCCATTGATAAGCACCTATGTGTGGTATATTTATACATATACATATACATGTCATTAGATCCAATTGACATGCATGTGTGTATATATACACATACTCCACGTACATCCTAGTTATCAATACAAACACAGTAATACAAGAAAGAACTCACAAGCTCAAACAGATAAACGTCACCCAATAATGCATTTCAATAGTAAACAAGACTCTTATTAATGCAGACACATCAACTATAGATGACTTACCAACTTCCCACATAATGACTCAACTCAATTATTCTACTATGGTATGTGTAGGCTCAAATATGTTACATTATTGGTTACCCGACCAAGATTCTTCTCCTGAGCGATACTTCCCCTCTACCTGGAGGAATTGAACATATATATGCAAAAACTAACACATGCTCATGATAGTCAGCTATTCACAAAATATGCAGTATACATATGTAACCAGAGATTTTAGCACCCGAATGCTTTCTTGTCCTTCGAGGGTTTTTCACCTAAAAGGAGAAAGATTGGGCCAAAATGCAATGTTACATTCAAATATTGATGTGATGTGGGTGAAATGAGTCTAAATGAGCTGAACTAAATGCAAAGAACTAATAAAAGAGATTGATTATTAATGTAAAACTATTGAAATGCAAGTTGTTGAAAAACACATTATGATATGTGAAAACACTTAGAAATGAATAGTAAACTGTAATAGAAATGGATGAAACTGAATGTGTGCACTTGAGATCTTGTTGGAGACTGGGAATGACTTCTGAAATGTTGCTGATGGAAATTTGGCCTACTGGGACTCATTCGCCAGTCTGGACAAATTAGTCCCAGATCTGGGAAACTGTTTCAGAGCCCGTTTCGAACAAATGGGTATCCAAAACTGCAAAAAACATTTTTTAGGCTTGGCAGTGGGACTCATTCGCAATTAATGGTGCATCAGTCCACTTTTGAATTTCTAAAAATTCAAAAGTCGAAATTGAAGATCTTAGTCTGCACTTCGATTCCTGATAGGTGTCCGCCTCTGAAAGTCTTATTTCTGAATCTCAAAAGTGAATTTTTGTTGATATTTTGGCTTGATCAACAAGGAGATGTCTTCAACAAGTCTTCAACCTATTATTCAATGATTTCCAAGTAGACTTCAAGATGCCTAAATTTGCAAACACACAAGACAAGAGAGAGAAATGTTGAATGTTAACGCATGGGGCTTTGCCCTGGTCAAACCCCTTCTAGGTAAATAAACCAAATGAAGAAATAATATGAAGAATGAACATGAAATCAAGGGATTAATACCTTGGGCCATGATGATTGATCTTGAATTGCTGCAACAATAGATGAAGAATCTTCCCTTTAATGTTTGAGAAATGCTATCTTGATGACTTAGAATGCTAAAACCCTACATTGCTTGACTTGAGGTAGAAGATAAATGGTGAATAAGATGAATGAGTTGTGAATGAGTTAAGATATGTAAATTACAGTTTAGAGACTTATATTTAGACGTAATTCACCTTATTTTCCCGTTAATTGGATCCCTAAGGCCGACATGAAAGAAAAATAAACTTAACTTCCAAAATTTCTCACTCAAAACTCAAAAATGGCCCAAATAGGACTAATTTTCCACCTTGGGTGAATCAATCCCATCTAGAAGGGACTCATTTGCTATAGATGGTGAATTAGTCCAAGAGGAGCCCATTTTCTAGTTGGGTTGTTGGGGAATGAGGAATTCCAATTCTTATGTTGATTTCATCAGGCATTTGATCAAATTATGCCTTGGGATGCACAATATGGGGTGATAGGGGCTTATTAATGATGATGTGAAGGTCAAATAGGGCTTGGGACACATAATTCAATGTGAAAGTGTAATTAAATACACTTTACAACCTTAAAATGAGGTCCACACAGCCTAGAAAGGCACAATGTTGAATTCAATGTGAATGTGTAAAACACATTACAACACTAGATTAAAGTTAAGTTTTGTTCATGAGCCTCCTAGATTGATGTAAAAATACATTTTATAATGTTGAATTAAGGGAAGATGGGTTCATTAAGTCTAGAAAGGCATGAAAGTCTTTTACAACACTTTACAACACCTTTACTAGACATTGATAAATACATTTTATTCAGTTTGCAAGGGTCCAAGACCTAGTGTGGATGTGTAAAACACCTCACAACACTAAATCAAGGCTCATTAAGTCCAATTTATCATCAATTATTCCCAAATCAAGCAAGAAATACTTTTTTCTACGGTACATTTAGCCCCCACTTTAGTGAGAGGATGAACTTGCTTCAAACTCACACTAAAGTAGACATTCAAGAAGGGTCCAATCATACCAATGCAGATAGTCTAGGATAATAAAGATGAAGGAAGTAGTCAAGTCCCCAGGATCCAAGATCCTAAGTCAAACCAACATGAGTGCAAAAGGACACACACAATGTTAATGATTTTTCAGCAAAACAAGAACTAGAAGGAAGCAAAAATGAAAAGACTGTGAATCAAGCTTTGATCGTTTGTCTAGCTCGTTGTGGATTAGATCTCTAGGCTTGTTTCTTTGGAACAAGAAAATGCATACTCACTCTGGGGTGATGGAACTCATGGCTATCCATTGGGTGAGAAGGGCCAAGTATACTCACTCTGGGGCCATGAAACTTTTGGTTGTCCACGGGGTGAGAAATCCACAATGTGGCTATGGGGAAAGTCATGCCTCGGAATGGGTTTCCCACTCAACCATACTAAAGTTATACCTCCTGATAACTTTAGTAAGGTGCCACAAAAGACAATGTCATTTTTTACTTCATAAGATAGGCAAAGCTTTGTATGCTTGGAACTCATGAACAAATGTGATGGCACCATACACATGCAAGCTATGTTATGCAAGGTGGCCATATAAATGCAAAGTGTAACATGAAAAAGATTGTTTAAAGGGATTTTGCTTAGTTCATGTGCAAGGTATCATCTTAGGGAACATCATGCTTAATGTTTACAAGAGAGGATGTGTCAAAAGAACTATCACACTCTTGGTTGGAATCAAGCCGAATGACACCACCAAGAAAAGGACACATCACAAGAAGAAAGAAATCGCACAATTAAATGTGAGTGTCAATGTATGCCCCCACTTTAAAGCGGTTGCAAACACCAATACTGTGAGCAATTTTTTTAAAGTAGAAGGAGAACATGAGAGCTTACTTGGAAATCCCTATTCCAAGTAATATGTTTTTGAGAAGCTACGCCATGAAAAGGTAGTATGTCACATGCGAGCCAACTTAAGGCACATCATCCACATCCCAAGCTTGCTCTTATATTTTCATGAAAATTTAATGACTAGCCAAAGGAGGAAACTACAAGTGACATAAGAAGTCAAGGCTACATAACCCCTTTCCCCCTCTTATTCCAGGACAAGGGTGAGCTAAAATGGTTGATAAGATGCAAGGTAGAGTGAAAATCAATAACAATTAGAGGGATTAGGTGCCCCTCACATAAGGAAGAACACCAAACTCCTTCAAATGTTGGATTTTACTACTCAAATCCTTACATTCATTAGTGGAATGGCCATGAAATCTGTAATAGACCTACAAAAAGAAGTTTTGTAATAAAATTTCTTTTGAGTTTTTGGAGGGAGAGAGATCAAGTGATCTTGGAGGAGTCTCGATAAAATACCTTCTTGATCAATGGGAGAAGATATTCCTATGGTTTGCTTCAAAGATACATATTGCTTAGTATTATATGTCATATCTATGCAATACTCTACAGATTGTGATATTTTGTTCTCTCCTTTACAAGAGTGTAAAATCTAACAAATTCAATTGATTAGTGTTTTGCGAGATGACATTGACATTAAGCGAAGGTGTATTTGTTTGTTTAATGGCTTGTAAAGGAGAATGATGAAGACCACTAGTGTCGATTAGTTCAGGATGCTTTACAATTAAAGTTGGTTTAGAGGAATTGTATGTGATATTATTGATGTTGAGTGAAGGCTTGGTTATTTCTATCAAAGGACAATAACCAAGACCATGAGTTGTTTGTTGTGTGATAGGATTGATAGGGTTGCAGATACCTTGTTCGTGAGCACCACATCCTTTTCCACTATATCCAAGTTGTTTCATAAGTTCATAACCTCGTCCATAAATTTTTTTCATTACTTTTGGATCAGGTGGTTGTTCGTGATTAAGTTCTTCAAAGTTTGTTGTGTAATTTGCTTCTTTGTCTAAAGTGGTTGAGTTGGATGCTTTCGAAAGGTCACCCAAATTTTTTGTTGACATTATCGTTGTTTCTTTTCCCTTATTTGAATATTTGTTGATGAGTTTGTATTCTCCCATGAATTGATGTTCAAAATCCAAGGAACCCCAATCATCTTCTAATAGCTTCATTAGTTGTTCAAGATGTTGTTTGTCTTGTTGTTGTGCGAGTTCCACTTGTGTGGTTGGTGTTAGTGTACATTTAAATGATGTGCTTTGTTTTTCTCAATGTTCAAATGACTATTGGGATCAAGGTCAGCTTCAAGTGTGTACACTTTGTTGTTGTTAATGTATTTCATTTTACGATGAAGAGTGGAAGGCATTGCATTCATTTCATGAATCCATGGTCTGCCTAAAAGGAGATTATATGAAAGTTCATGAGGCATAACATGAATTTGTGTATCCAATGTGGCCACTCCAACTATAATAGGAAAAGTAATCACACTGAGCAGTTGTTTTGCTATATTGTCAAAGCCCTTAATAGATAAAGAATCAGGTTGAATTTTTGATCTATCCACATGAAGCCTATCCAAGAGGTTTACACTACACACATTAAGAGCGAAGCCATTGTCAACAAGGATTCACTTTATCCCTATCCTTTTGTATTGAGATATTATTTGGAAAGCTTAATTTTGTTTTTACATGTCCAAATGGGGGATTTCACTTTGGTGGAAAACAATGCCAGTGTTCAATCCTTGAATTATGGCTGCTATGTCATTTGGTTGCACATTAGAAGGGATAGGAACTTTTTGTAAGGCCACTTGAAGAATAGTGTGATAGGTAGGTGAAGTTTGAAGAAGATCCCAATGAGATATCATTGCGGGAGTGCTCTTAAGTTGTTCAACAAGATCATACACCCATAATCAAGGAGCACTAGGTAGTATAGAATTAGGAAAAGGTAAAGAGGTCAGGGTTGGTTGTTGTGGTGATAGATTGTTTCTAGTGTTGTTTGTATGAGCAATAGTATGAGGACGTATTTGTTGTGACACATTATTCTGAGTTGGGTAAAGAGTAAACTCGAGTTTAGGTGGAGGTGGAGGTTTATGTGATGGTGGGTAAAGGATGAGTTCAGGTTGGTTTTGAGTTTATTGTTTGTGTGAAGGTGGATAAAGGATGAGTTGAGGTTGAAAATATTAACATCCCTTGGTGAATGAGAGTCTAACATAGGATTTTCATCTTCTTCTAAGGGAATAATATTATTATTGTCAACGTTAGCCTTGTCTTTTAGCATGATATCCTCCCTAGAAGGATATTGTTTGGGAGAACCACAAACCACATGTTTGTGACATTCAAGGGTTGGTTCTTCTAAAAGAACTTCATCACGAGTAAGGGAGTTATGAATGGTTAAATTTGTTTGATTATTGAGAGCGGGGAGATTAGAAGAAGACTCTATTTGATTGTCAGTTGTTTCTAAGGTCTCATTTTCTTGTGCCATGTTTTCTACCCTAGTAGGAGAGCTTGTAACATGTTCATCCATGGTTGGAGTTTTTAAAGTGGCTTCATCACAAATAGGGGAGGCAGAAAAAGAAGGACCACTATGGTTTTCATGTTTACCAAATAGGTCTTCCCATAGGAGAGGAACATTACAAAAGGGAGGAATAATTTTCTCATGAATTTTAATAGGTATATCTTCTAACACCAACCTATCCTCTTTGCATCAAGGAGGAATATTAGGAGAAGAAAAAGTTTGATTATCATGATTATGGAGACTAGGTAAGGTAATGTTTAGAAATGTTTATATGATCTCATATTTTTGTTGTGTTGTGTGATAGTCATAATGACTTATTGTGATGTCCTCTTCTTTAGTACTTGGTTATGTCTAATAGGAGAGGTAAGAGGAGAGAAACAACTCAGATTGTCAAAACTCTCATCAATTGGTTCTTCTAGCACTATAATACCTATGGCACAAGTGTGAGAGATAATATAGGAGAAGAAAAAATGTGATTGTTATGATTATCCAAGGTTTTTTTCACTAGACTAACCTCATCCACGAAAGGGAAACTAGGAGAGGGATCAATGACGAAAAAAAAGAGAGGGGAAAGGACCTCATATTCATATGCACTTAACAAAACTTTCTTACAAGAAACAGTAAGATCTAAAAATACAACATGAAATATGATAATTATAGATTTGTGTAAGGAAAACATGGTGTAATGATTATTCTACAAAATTGAAATGTAACTATGCTAAAGAAATCATGCAAAAGAGGAATGCAATTTTTTCAGATTTTAAGGATGACCATGAACTGATTATGCTAGATGTAATAAGGTGAGAATGCAAACTTGAAATTTAAACCATGCATGAAATGAGATAATTTATGCTAGATTTAATGAAATGTATGTTATAAAAACTCATCCAACTAATATAGATGGGTAATGGCACCAAACACAAGCTTAAAAATAGGGTTTTCAGTTCTGTAAAGGGCAGTTTCAGGGGTGAAAAGGGACTGATTCACCCAAGGTGGCAAATAAGTCTTAGTGAGGAATTTTTTCAGAATTTTCAAATCTTTTTGATGGATTTTGATGTTTTTTGGGCTGTAAGATGCAGACCTAAGATGAAAATGCAAAATTTCAAAAAAAAATAAATGTTTTTAGATGCCAAAAATGCAACCTAAATGCACTTTTCATGAATGCAAAATTTGACACCTAGAACATGCAAATTAATCAATGCATTTACCCTAATGCAAGGTCAATAAAAGCTAGATCTATGATGAAGTACTTCAAATCATAAAATAAAATTATTCTAAAGGTAGGTTCACCAAAATGTAACCAAATATTTTGGCACCCGAATGCTTTCTTGTCCTTCTAAGGTTTTTCACCTAAAAGGAGAAAGATTGGGCCAAAATGCAATGTTACATTCAAATATTGATGCGATGTGGGTTCAATGAGTCTAAATGAGATGAACTAAATGCAAAGAACTAATAAAAGAGATTGATTCTTAATTTAAAACTATTGAAATGAAAGTTGTTGGAAAATACATTGTGATATGTGAAAACACTTAGAAATGAATAGTAAACTATAACATAAATGGATGCAACTAAATGTGTGCACCTGAGATCTTGCTAGCTCAGACTGGGAATGACTTCTGAAATGCTACTGATGTTGGAAATTTGGCCTACTAGGACTCATTTTCCATTCTGGGCGAATTAGTCCCAGATTTGGGAAATTGTTTCGGAGCCCATTTCAGACAAATGGGTATCCAAAACTACAAAAACCCTTTTCCAGGCCTGGAAGTGGGACTCATTCGTCATCAATGGAAAATTATTCCAGTTTTAAATTTTTAAAAATTCAATGGTGGAAACTGAAGCCCTTGGTCTGCACTTCGGTTCCTGACAGGTGTCTGCCTCTGAAAGTCTGATTTCTGAACTTGAAAGTGACTTTTTGTTGATATTTTGGCTTGATCAAAAATGAGATGTCTTCAACAAGTCAACCTATTCTTCAATGATTTCCAAGTCTTCAAGATGCCTAAATCTGCAAACACACAAGATAAGAGAGAGATAAATGTTGAATGTTAGGGCATGGGGGTTTGCCTTGGTCAAACCCCTTTTAGGTAATTAGACCAAATGAAGAAATAATATGAAGAATGAACATGAAATAAAGGGATTAATACATTTTCATGATTATTTATTTTGGATTGTTGCAACTATAGATGAAGAATATGCCCTTGAATATCTGAAAAATGCTATCTTGACGACTTAGAATGATAAAACCCTAACTTGCTTGACTTGAGGTAGAAGATAAATGGTGAATAAGATGAATGAGTTGTGAATGAGTTAAGAGATATAAATTATGGTTTAGAGACTTATATTTATAGGAAATTCACCTTATTTTCCCGTTAATTGGATCCCTAAGGCCGACATGAAAGAAAAATAAACTTAAATTCCAAGATTTCCCACCCAAAACTCAAAAATGACCCAAATGGGACTAATTCGCCACCTTGGGTGAATTAGTACCGCCTGGCAAGGACTCATTCACCATAGATGATGAATTAGTCCCGGAGGGGCCCATTTGTCAGCTGGGTTGTTGGGGAATGAGGAATTCTAGTTCTTATGTTGATTTCATCGGGTATTTGATCAAATTTTTCCTCGGGATGCACAATATGGGGTGATAGGGGCCTATTAATGATGATGTGAAGGTCAATTAGGGCTTGGGACACATAATTCAATGTGAAAGTATGATTAAATACACTTTAAAACACTAAAATGAGGTCCACACAGCCTAGAAAGGCACAACATCCAATGTGAATGTGTAAAACACATTACAACACTAGATTAAAGTTAAATTTAGTTCATGAGCCTTCTAGATTGATGTGAAAATATATTTTATAATTTTGAATTAAGGGAAGATGGGTTCATTAAGTCTAGAAAGGCATGAAATTCTTTCACAACACTTTACAACACCTTTACAAGGCATTGATAAATGCATTTTATTCAATTTGCAAGGGTACAAGACCTAGTGTGGATGTGTAAAACACCTCACAACACTAAATCAAGGCCTCATTAAGTCCAATTTATCATCAATTATTCCCAAATCAAGTAAGATTTTTTTTTTCTATCGTACAACATAATACATCTCCAATGTTAGAATATCAATTCAATAACCATCCATTTCACATATATGCATTACTTTTCATAACATCAAATGAGATAATATACATTCATAATGCATTGATAACAGAGTGCAATCACAATTTATTCATCTTTAGGATTCACATTACATTAATATTTACCCTACATAGTAATAGTAAATAGTAATAAAACAATTGAGGTGTAACAATTACCCTCTCCTTGAGCTTATATCCTAACTTTACACTATATTCACCAAATTTTTCCCTACACCACCTCACCTTGTCCTCTTCTTATGTTATTACAATATGCCTTTCTTTTAGAATTTTTTTCAATGCCATTTTTTGTTCCTCTGAAGCTTCAACTTCTTGCATTAATTTTTACCTCCACTGCCCCACTCCATCAATCGAGCACCACTCCATATAATCCCTTATCTTCATTCCCCATTCCTAGCTTAAAGTATTTCTTAACTCATTCAAGAATCTATCTTTTCCTACAGCTTCTTTCTCATCCCATGAATTGATCAAGAATGAGGCTTTACACCCATCTTTGGTATCCCACATCACATGTTTGGAGATTATATCCCTACAGTCCAAGATGAAATTCCAAATCGTTGATCCTCTTGGAGGGTCTATCGTTGTTAAGATCCAAGTAGGGTCTACTAAATCCAAATATTTACTCTATAAGATCCTTACCCATTTTTTGTTTGACTTTCTATACATGTTCCACCCTAACTTTTCCCCCATCACCAGATTCATTAATGAAAATTTCTTGAGACCAACCCCTCCCACTTGCTTTGGATTGTAGACCTTATCCTATGCAACCAATGGATATTTTGTTCTTCCACCACCCCACTCCAAAGAAACCTTCTCATGATCTGATTAATACCTTCATCTATTTTCTTGGGGATCTTCAAACAAGTCATAGAATATAATATATGAGGATAGCCAATACTACTACTTTCAACATCACATGATTCTTCATACTGATGATAGCCACCTCCCTTTCCACAACTCCATCGTTTTCCTACAACTATTTATCAATTGTTCTCAAATCCCTTTCTTATTATGACTTGCAAACAATGGGATTCCTAGGAATCTCTCTGGAAGCTTGGCACATCTTCAACCTAGAATCCTTGCAACTTCTCTTTGAATGCTTGAGTGGATATTAAAGAAAAAGACTTTTGATTTTTTCCAATTCATACTCTGTCCTAATGCCTTGCAGTATTCATCAAGCACCCCTTTTATCACTCGAGCCTCCCTTCTACACACCTTTCCAAGCAACATTGTGTCATCAACAAACTGTTGATGCGTGATTTTCTCCACACATGGGAGAATTTTGATCCCATTCCAATGACCCAACTCTTTCTCATCCTTAATCTTTCTCCCAACAACTTCTACCATAATGATTTTATTAATATAATATTATTAATATTAGTATGATATTTTTAATATTAGAATTATTATATTATTGAATATCATATTATTTTTATTATTAAATTATATTAATCTTAGTAGTTTAATATTATAATTAGTAAAATATTATTATCCTAGTATTGTATTATTATTATTTTTTGGATGTGTGAACTAGACACTGTAGGGGGCCTAACCCCAAATACAATATTAACAAGAGCAAGAGCCAAGACAAAATTACAAAAATTGACATTTATTGTCATCGAAACAAACTGCACCAAAACACGTCCATATTGGGCACAACAATCACCCTTCAACCTCCATTGCCACAACTTCCACTTCACTCCCTTCCCCGTCACCATGACCCTTGTTCTCCACCCCAGCTAGTAGCGCTAGTAAAGCAAGCTCATCCGACAGGTTCTACGCACTAGTTGTCTCGTTCAGCAAGGCTATGTTCCCTGCAAACCTCCACCGAGCCGGCCACCTCATTTTTTCCAACACTCCAAACAACAAATAGTATCCAAGGGCCATTAATTGGCAGTGTCAGATGCAGCCACACATCATCACTTGGTCTTAACCCTATCCCTCCCACTACTATGCTCAATTAATATTCCATAGCCTCTCTCCACTTCGCTTTCAAAAGCTTCTGCATCAGCAAACGAACCATATCCTTCTCCCGTGAGTGCAATAACCAAGCTATAAACATTGGAGGTGATATTAGAATTCACCCTAAATCGATAGGAGGAAAATAAGAAGCGAGCACCCAAAATCCTTTTAATGGCTTCCAAAGTGTCCTCATCCTCAATGTTAAACAAACGCTTAAGCCTGGTATCCGACACTACACCGCGGAAGGCCATTTGCCTTTCCTTCGCCCTCAAATTGATTATGGTTTCCATTGTTTACTCTGTCCTCTACTACCAATCGATGCACCATTTAAAAGCTCTCTGTCGCCCCCTGTAGCCTTAGACATTTAAAACACTCTGCCAAGTCATGCCTCAAGCTCGCCACACTGTATATAACTAGGTTGTCACGCGTGTGTGAAATGGCCGCAATTAAACATCGGTGCCCCATCAACCTCGCCATTCCTATCGGTTGCTTGTTTTGACAGTTGATCGGCCTCCATATTCCCTTCCATGTAAATATGGGAAACGTTAAAGTCTTTGAGTGACGACAACTCCTCCATAATATAATCCAATCCTTTATTCAACTTCCAATTTGGTGTTGATCATGTACGAATTACATTAATAACTATCAACAAATCACCTTCGATATGGAATTCCAAATAGCCAATCTTCTTACAAAGGGTAATTCCCAACCACGCTGCTTGAATCTTTGCTTCATTATTCGTTCCCTCCCCCAAACTCTTCACCCACTTCGCTATCCACTCTCCTTTATGTTCTCTCATGATGCACCCTCCTTCTGACGGCCCCAGATTGTCTCTAAAGCTCCATCAAAATTCAATTTCATCTATCCTTCATCCGACAAATGCCATTTCACATTCTTCCTAGGATTGTTACAAAGATCAGTCTTTCCTCATAAATGGGGTAGTATTGTATTATTATTAATACTAATTTTATTACTATATTATTCTTATTATTATATTAATAATATTAAATTATTAGATTATATTATTGTTTTATTATTTTTAAATCCAAGTTAGTCTCAAAGTTAAATTATATCTTAATTAAGTTATATTATTAATATTATATCAATTACTCAAACTAAACATTTAGTTGAAGTTGAAGTTTCCTTTAATATCATTAAATTGGCATTTGAAAGGGGTTTTAAAAAAGTGTGGCTTGAGGAGGATTCATGTAATATTATTATATGTTTGCTAAATTTAAACCCCCCCCATTTGGTCAATTGAATCTCTTATTAATGATTATGTAATCATGATAAAGACTTTTGGTGATGTTATAATTTCTCATGTGTTCAGGGAGGGAACAAGTTGGCAAATTTTTGTGCCAATAAAGGGGTGATTCTCTAGGATTCTAAAGTGTGGGAGGGGTATGTATTTCTATGCCCACAAAGGTCCTTACCATTCTCTATAATGATGCCAATCACAAAGTCCAAGATTAGAAAGGATAGGAGGTTAATTATTTTAATTAGCTTCGCATGCTTTGTGGGTGTTTTGAAGTGGTATTCTAATTTCTAGATTTGTGGTTTTCTATCGTCTGAGAAGAGAAGTGAGCTCATGGTGAATATGGGAGGGGAGTGAAACCATGTTGAGTCATTCTCTTGTGAAGGCTTCAAGAGAAAATCAAAGGTGTGGAGTATTTTGGAAAAGGGTGGTCTCACCCCTTACATGGGGAGACTCCATGGGTATGACCATGAAGCTACCAAAGGATTTGTGAGTGGTTGGAAGGAGAGAACCATAACTATTCAAGGTGTCAAGTTTACTATTTTTGAGGAGTTGATTGTAGAGGTTCATAGGCTCCAATTGCAGGGAAGGAAAATTTTCAAGGATAGGAAAGCTAGCGATGAGGCATTGAATTATTGTTTCAAAGGGGATGAAAGAGATAAGCTAGTAAAGATTACTCCGTGGAGCTATGAAAGAATGTCTATTAAACCAATTTGGGTAGAGATTAAAGAGGTGATTGTGAGATACATCACCCTTGATGGTAGGATTATGCAAAACTTTAGTGTTTATTTTAATTTTCTCAATCATTTTTGCCATAAAATGTTGGTATTTTTTTCTTTTTTTTCTGCTTGCTTCTATGGAGTCTTCAGTGAATTATAACAACCCTAGTGCTATGAGGCTTTGATCTTGTTGATTATGGAGTATGCCAAAGAAATTTTTTTTCAGATTAAACCTATGAAATAAAAAGGGAAAATTAAGAATAAGAAGCATAAGCATCTTGTGTTGTATGATAAGGGGTCTAATACTACAGTGGTTGAGGATGATGAGAACTAGCAAGTGGGGAGGACTTGATGGTGGCCCTCTCTTCTTCCCCCTCAATCTCAAGTAGGAAGAAGGAAAGGAAATCCCCCTCTAAAAAGAATTTTCCTAAGAGTCCCAAAAAGGTGCTCTCATGGTCGGATGGGTCTCAGCCAAGTGACGAGGATTATGGTGGTAGTTTCCAATGAAGGGGTAATTCGGAGGGTCCTAGGGGGGCTGGTGTTAAAGGGAAAGAGAAGGTGGGAGAGGCTACTACCTAGATGCAAAGGAAGACAAAAATAGATGTTGGAATCTCCCCTGTGATGGGCCTAGCTAATAATTTGTTTAAAGCAGCCAAGATTGATCCTTTCTCAGAGGACTTCAACTACCTAATCAATGACAGGAAAGTGATAATTGATGTTTATGGGTGGAAAGAGACAATGAGATGAGAAGTTTCAAATTAACCAAGTGGTTCCTTAGGGAGCCTAGCAAAGTTAATATTAAGCTTTAGGGTTTGCAAGAGAAGGTTGCCAATGAAGAGAAGGTTGTAGGTGAGGATAATGACTAGTCAGGTCCTCTGGGGTGGAGGATTTAAAGATAAAACTTATGGATGTTGAGGAAGTTATTCGTGATCTCAAAGTGGATCATGATAACTCTATTCAAGGAATTGAAAAGATGTTTCAAGATGTTAAATATAGCATGGAAAATCTCCTTAAGATTAGTTAATCCTCTATTAAAATAGCGTAGAAACCTTGAAAATTCTCATTGAAAAATTATGATAATTAAGGGAAGAGCATATGACTGGTGGGAGATCTACCATCAGCAAGATGAAGGAGCATCCAGGTAAGGAAAAAGATAATATTGTTGTGGTAGAAGCTGAGCAAGGTCCTAGTGCTTGTACTCATGGAAAAAAGAAGAAGACCTTCAATGAGGAGAAGGAAGAGTTGTTGATGCTAGTTGATAAACAATATCAATAGGAATTAGTGGTGGTAGACACCCTAAAGAATTTGAAATAATTTTTTGTTTAGTTAATTTCTATTTTATTATGGTCTAGTAGTTTGTGCTCTTGGTTAGATGTTGTTCTACTGATGGCTGGTTGTGTTTTCTTTTGTTGTAGCAGTATTTTGTATTTTGGCATTTCGGGTCCCTTATATAAACCTATTTTTCTTGATAATCAAAAATTATTATATATATCAATTAAATTATATTACTAATATTATTAATGTTAGTATTTTATTATCATGATTACATTATATTATTATAAATAATTCATATAAATAATGTCCATATATCAATTATATTATTATATTCTATACAAGATAAAATCATTCGATAGTAGCATATAATTGGAGGCACCTTAAAGGAGTTAGTTCCTTTTTTTTATGCATATAATATATATCTTGATTCTCAATTTGTTTCATGTAATTTGAGTGGGTTACCCACTTTGAGATTCTTATGGTTGCATACAAATTTAGGCTCACTTGATTTTCCACACTAATTTTCTTTGTTATTATTTCTTGGTATAGACACAAATTTCAATTTCTTGGAAGATGGATTTGGTGGGTCAATCTTAATACAATCCAAAGGACTTGTCTCCTCTTTTGATAGCCATTAGTTCAATTTAGTCTCTTATTTTTTAAAATGGAGTTTTACAGTCAGTGTTAGAATTGTGAAAAACATGAGCCATAGGATCAAACAATGAACAAAGATACCTTCCACACAAGAGACCTACAAACAAAATATGCAATATTCCTCAATATAAAAGCTACAAAATACAATATTTCAAGAGAAGAGAAAATCTCAAGAGAAACCCTAAATGTAAAGGTATTAGATCATTACAAGTGTCAACATCTCATACAATGAGACATAATGATCTAATAATAGCTCTCTAGTTAACATAGTAAATCACTCCTAAGTTTGGCTTAAGTGCATGCGAATAAATTAGACTAAAAATTAATTAAAGATTAATTAATTATTATCTAATGCATGATACTCTAACACCCCCCTTAATATAAACTTAGGGAGTAGCTAAAAACCCTAAAAATAAAAAATGCATGATGGGTCCTGAAAAACAAGACCTAGTGAGGTACCCATGTAAAAACAAAAGATATCTCAAAAGTAGAGAAAAGGAGAAAACCAAATGGGAAAAAAATCCTCTCAAAAAGAGAGAAAGGAAAAATGAAGGACTAAAAAAGCCTCCAAACCAAGGTGAAGGACTAAGAAGCCTCCAACCAAAACAATGTCCCAAAAAGAAGAGGAACATGTAGAACATCATTGAAGCATGGAGAAGTTGTAGACAACTGTCAAAATATGATTGATATAGTGTTGAAATGAATAACCTCCGCTAAAAAAAATGATGATCAGGATCAAGATAACAAGAATTTGCATGAGTTCCCCTGACGAAAAGTTACTCAAATAAGATGGCAATCAAAGACAAACATATGGAAGTCATAGATACAAATGTCAAGATCAAGAAGACAATAATCTACATGAGTGCCCCCAATGATAGTACTCGAATTAGATGGAAAATAAAGGAAAACATCTAAAAGTCAAAGATACATCTATGGTACATGAATCTGCACGAGTGACCCCAACGACACTACTCAACATGTAAGATACAAGTTGAAAATACAAGTACCAATAGTCTGAAGAACATTGATTAAGAGAGAGACAATAATATGCATGAGTGCCCCCCACCGTAATGTTGAAAAGGGAGATCCAAGATAGGTACATTGAAATTGTGTGAAACCAAGAAGTGTATGTAGGAGAAACAATCTACAAATAAAAGGGCATGCAAACTAACGCACACATGCATGAGACAAGAATCACTAGGATTCACTATTATCATGGAAGGGACACCCACTTGACAATGGTGTGATGGAAAACCAAAGGAAAACATCAACCCCCCATGACACTTTTATATCATAGTGTGAGTACAAAAGGAACAACAAGATGTGTAAAATCCCCAAAAAGTATACACCAAGTTGGTACCTTATTTCAATGTGTCTATAAAAAGGAATGTGAACATGAAAAAGATGTCTAAAATGCCCAAATAGGATAGAAAACTAGAAATACATGTAGAATAACCAAAAAAAAGTCATCCCATGTAAATGAAAAGTTTCTAGGTGCTAAGACATCCAAGTAATTCACTAGAATATGTGAAAACACAAAAACAAAGTATTTGGAGAGAAATTTAGAAAAATTGCATGGATAGCTATAAAGATCTCTGAAAGATCATCCCAATGTCGCTAGAATCATAGAAAATAGAGAAATTGATCAAAATTTATGAGCTCGGGACTAAAAAACACCTTTGACATCAACATGCTATAGAATGCACTAACAATAAAAAATGATGATGAGACCCACACCATTGGAAAATTGACAAAGCTAGCTTTTTGATGATATCTTGCTCACCCAATTTCAATATCATATGCCCAAGTTATGGCCAAAACAAAACAAAAACACCTCTTTTAGGGCACAAAGAGGGTTTGAAGGGGGCCATCTAGCTGTCCATACCACTAATGTCATGCTGATGTGAGCATGACGTCAATGGAATATTCTCTATCATCGAAAAAATTCAACCCTTGCATGTAAAAATCAGCAACGCAATATTCCAAAAAATCACTAGAATATACCACTGAGATTCCCCTGCACAGTTGATCACTTGAAAAAAATTTCCTAGCTAGAAAAAATTGGACACACTAGAGATGAATTGGAGGTCGTTGAGAAAGGTTTTTCAATGTCAAGAATCTTGGAAATGTCGTTGAGTGGGTTCTTTTGGCCGCTAGACAAAAGTTTTAAGGCCATCATGGCAATAGGGAAAACATTGTGAGGGGTAGGTATGGGCCTGTAGGCCTGCATAGCATGTACCTATAGGTACCGGCCCCCCCACAAAAAAAATAAAAATAAAAAAATATTAATTTGCCTCTGTAAAAAAATTCAAACTTACAAAATGAAAAACAACTTTTGATTTTTTAAATATTTCTTAAAAAAGAAATTAAAAAAGTGTTGACTATTTTTTGCTTGCTTTTTTTGATTTTTTTTTAAACCCATGCACAAGGCCATATAGGGGTTGTATAGGCCCTTGCACAAAATAAATTGCCTCAGAAGCTTCTAACGGTGAAATTAGATAAATTTTATAGTCAAAATTCATCGAATCAGCCTCTTGAATCCAACGGTAAGGTCCTTTTCATGTCAAAATGCACCTAAAAGTTTCCCACCTCCAAAAATTGCAAAAAAAGCAATGGAGAATCCATATCTGAAGCCTGTAACCCTTGTTGAAGAAAAAAACCTCATAAATCAAGAAGGGGTTCATTGAATCTAAGCTCTGATACCATGTTAAAATTGTGAAAAACATGAGCCACATGATCAAACAATGAACAAAGACACCTTCCACACAAAAGAGCTACAAACAATATATGCAATATTCCTCAACAAGAAAAAGCTACAAAATACAAGAGTTCAAGAGAAGAGAAAATCTCAAGAGTAGAAGTATTACAAGGCATGATAATACAATGAGGGTTGAGTGCTATATAGGAGCAACCCTAAATGATAAAGAGATTAGATCATGACAAGTGTTGATGTAACATCTCATGCAATGAGATAAAATGATCTAATAATAGCTCTCTAGTTAACATAGTAAATCACTCCTAAGTTTAGCTTAAGTGCATGAGAATAAATTAGACTAATAATTAATTAGAGATTAATTAATTATTAGCTAATGCATGATTACTCTAACAGTCAGCCACCAAAGAGGTCAACAGTTCTTATAATTCTGGTGGTAATTTATTGTATATTACTTTCACTTAGGTTTTTTTCCAACTATTAAATTGTTAATGCAAATTGCTTTCTTTCTTTGTTATTCCATAGAATATTGATGATAGTCACCAAGAGTGTTTTTTTACCAAATCTATCCTATAAAATTGATAAAGTCATTTTTATTATTTGTTTTGTCACTAAAATACATAGCTTGAGTCATGCTACCCCTTACAATTCAAGGCATTGAAAAGAGATTTCCAATGCACAATATATACATGATTTGAGCTTATTTCACTATTATTCACAAGCTTTCCATACCGATTACAAGTGTTAATGTTTCAATTACAATCCAATCATTTTATCTAGTTGTAGTGTAGCAAAATTCATATCCTTGCATTTTCACACTTGTTTGGGCATGCCTTGCTTTATTTATGCTTCTTTATGGCTTGATTGGCCATATTTGCATCTACAAGCCTAATAAATTGTATATTTTTTTATGGCGAATCCCAACAAACACTAAAAGATAAATGATCATTTAATGATTCTTCCTTGTGTCTCTTATTGATGGAGTGGGACTAAAATGCCACCTAGGGTGTCTTAGTCTTCTTGGCTTATTTTCAAGATTCAATTTCAAATATTGGTGGGATTTGGCCTCCTTTAATTAATGATTTCATATGTCAGCTTGTTGTGGTGTAATTTTGGGATATTAGGCACAAATGAGTATAAATACAAGGTTCCTCCACTCATTTTCATAACAGAGATTCAAGTATTCATTCCTAAGGAAAGTTTATGCATTCAAGAGCAATTCATCAAGCATTTGGAGCCATCATCAACATTCAAACATCATATCAATGATATTCTTGCATCATCCATTTCACACAAGTTTGTAGACTTTACAACAAGGGTTTGGTGAGTTGTAGCATTACATGTTGTTCATTCATCATTTCATTTCATTTCAAGTTTTAATTACCAACAAGGGGTTTGACCAAGGAAAACCCCCATTCACTAACAATCAACAAACTTTTCCCTTCTTGCATGTTTGTGTTTATAGATCTAGGTTGAAGATTTGAAGATCCTTTAAAGTGCAAAGTTGTCAAAGTTTCAAAGGTTCATTGCAAAGTTGTCATCTTCATGGAAACTCACCTAAAGGCCAAATCTGGAAGTTTCAGAACCTAAGATCAGAGAAGAAGCAAGTGTAGACCTTGGAGCTCAGGATCACATTCAAAGTTTTTAGAAATTTATAATGGGACTAATACGCCATCTTGGGAATCTTAGTCCTCCCGAGCATATTTTGCATAGATTCCTTTAGATCCTGATCTGGCATATGAAGATTCCACATCTTCCCCAAAAAATAGTAGCAGGACTAAGACAATAGTAAGGACATCTTAGTCCTCCATAGAACTTTTTGACAACATTTTTACATTTTTGGAATCCTCATTACATTTCTAGACTTCCCAAGTACACATATCCTAACTTGGTGTAGCTTAATTTCATCATTTTCACTCATTATTTGGCTTACATTACTAGGTTTTGTGAGTTGAAAGCTAAGTTATATTTTCCAAGCTTTTGCTTGGTGGGGAGCCCTTCAAACCCTAAAATAACCCCTCCTAGGTCATCCTTGTTGAGAATTGAATCACCTTTGAGGTTGATAGTCAATCCAATTTGGGATCCTAGGACATAATTGAATGATAATAGGATAATAGTGGTGTTCTATGACCTAGGTTATAAAACTCCCATTTTCCTATTGTTCATTTTGGTGAACCTAACATTTTTGAGCATTCATTTTCTGATTTGTAGTTCATTAAAGTCCTAGATCTAGGTTGCATTCATTATTGCATTGCATCTTGTATTAGTGAAATTGCATCTAGGGTTTCTCATACTTAGTGAAATTACATCTAGGGTTTCTCATATTTGAATTAGTGAAAGTGCATATAGGTTGCACTTTTGCTTTCTTGCATCATTTTATCTCATTGAAACACTGAAAAATTGCATTGTCAATCATATCAATTTCATTTAGGAACATTATTATTACATTCAAAATTGAAAAAAATTGCATTCACTTTTGCATCCAGTTGCTTGTTACCAGTTACATTTTCTTGCATTCATTTGCACAAAAATTTGTTTCCAAACATCTGGCCCTTGGGTAGGAAATCTAGGAACACTATTAACAACTCATAATTTGTTATTGTTCTAAAAAAAAACTCCATTGGGAAAAAATGCCCTTCCTAGCATCTTAGTCCCTCTCAGGGTTTTTGGCTCAGAACCCTATCTGAGTTGTGTGCTTTCTACCCCACTTTTTGGACCCTCCAAATTCCTTCAATAGGACCAAGACGTCCTTATTGGTGTCTTAGTCCCTGTTGAGTTTGAAGTTGTAGTTTCCAGGGTTAAAATTTTCTTTTTGCACTTTTATTTGTTGTCATTAGATATCTATTCCAATGGGTTGATCTTTTGTTTCATGCATTTTACTAAATCTAGCTTAAATTAATTCATTTCATGTATTTCTCAATTCCAAATTTGTATTTAAACATTTCACTTTAAGTCATTGCATTGCACTTTCTCTACTTTTCCATAATATCATGTTTTCTTTCAAGAGATGAGACTTTGATATGGTTAAAAGTGGATTGCATAAGTACAATATCCCCTCTTATGAGTTCAATTTATATTACACCAATGAGGTCATTAAGAAACATGTTAATCATCCTTCTACTATATTTCATAGTTATGAGAACATGTTAGAGAAATCGGATCAAACCATTGACACAATCCTTAATATTACATTTCCCATTGGTGACGAAGGTAGTATAGACAACCATAACAATCATACTTGTTCTTCTCCTGATACCTCTCCTACTAGTGACAAAGGTATCTTGGTGAAAGAAGGTACAATCATTAAGATTCTTGATCATCCCTATCCTCCTCCCCCTTTGGAAGATATTAGAAAACAAGAAGATGAGATCATAGAAACATTTCTAAACATCACCTTACCTAGTCTACATTCATCCCTTTCTTGTGAGAATGTTTTAGCAAAAGAGGATATCCATGACAATCAAAATTGTCCTTCTCCTAATACCCCTCCTCGATGCAAATAGGATGGGTGGGTGTTAGAAGATGCACCTATCGAGAGTCATGAGAATCTTGTTTCTCCTTTCCCTAATGCTCCTACCATTTGGAATGATCTATTTGGTAATCATAGTTGTCCTTCTCTTGATGCATCCCCTACTTGTGATGAAGCTACTTTACAAAATATAACCATGGAATGTGATTAACATCTTACAAGCTCTCCTACTAGGGTAGATGGTATAGCACAAGAGAATGAGACCTTAGGAAAAAAGGATAAAGGAATTAACAATCATAACAATCAAATAGAGCCTTCTCCAATATCCCCACTATTGATGAACAAGACAATTCAACCATTGATAACTCCCTTACATGTGATGAAGTCATTTTAGAATAACCAACCATTGAATGTCAAGAACATTTGGTTTGTAGTTCTCCAAAACACTCTCCTACTAGGGAATATATAACGATGGAAGAAAATGAGAACATTGACAATAGTAATTCCTTAGATGAAAATGATGAAGTGACATTAGACTCCTCTTCACTAATGGATCATGAAAATGAGGATAAGTCTTCTGAGGTTATGCACATTAGATACCCCTTGGAGTACTCTCCCGAGCTTAAACTTATCATTTATCCACCCTCTCAAAAACCACAAGTTCAAAAAAAACCTATCCTTATCCTTGAACCACCTAAGAACAATGTTTCACAACAACCAAGTTATAATATTGTTGCTCATACATACAACACTAGGAATAATCCACAACCAAGACAAACACCTTCAACATCCCTACCATTTCCTAATCCCATCTTTCCTAGTGCTCCCCATTTAATCGTGCATAGTGGGAATGAGTATGATCTCGTTGAACAACTTAAGAATACTCTCACAAAGATATCCCTCTAGGACTTAATTCAAAATTCAAATAATTAGCACACCATGCTTCAAACAACCTTGCAACAAGTTGTGGTTCTGTCTAGTGCAAACCTAAATGACATAGCAGCCATGATTCAAGGAATAAATTTTGACATTGTTCTCCACCAACATGAGCTCCCTTCCTTGGAGATGAAAAATAAATATGATGCTTTTATGATAATAGCTCAATACAATAGCATAGGGATAAAGTGAACCCTTATTGGCAATGTATCAACCTTAAATGTGTGTAGTTTAAACCTCTTGGATAAGCTTGGTATCGCTAAATCAAAAATCCAACTCGCCTCTTTATCTATTAATGACTTTGATAATGTGAGAAAACAACCACTTGGAGTAATAACTTTACCTATTAAAGTTGACAAAGCTACCTTACAAACCTTGATCCATGTTATGCTTGAGGATCTTTCATACAATCTTCTTTTAGGCAGACCATGGATTCATGAGATGCATTTTGTATCCTCTACCCTTCATCATATCATGAAATATGTCTACAACAAAAATTTTTATACAATCAAATTTGATCTTGAACCATACAATTGTTTGAACATTGAGAAAGGTAAAGAGAACTCATTGAAAACATTAACACCAACTACACAAGTGGAACCCGTGCAACAAAAAGATAAAGAAAAACACATTGAATAAGTCACAAAGCTATTAGACGATGATTGGGGTTCCTTGGATTTCACACCTAGCTTTGATGGCCAACCAAAGGTCATAATAAAGAAGTGTGATAAAGAAAAAGTGGTAATGTCAACACAAAATTTAGACGACCCTTCAAAAACATCCACCTCAACCACTTTAGAAGAAAAATCAAATTACACAACAAACTTGATGAACTTAACTATGAGCAACCACTGAATCCAAAATAAATGAAGAATATTTATGGAAAAGGTTACGAAATGATGAAACAACTTGGCTATAGTGGAATAGGATGCAGTGTTAGAGAAAAAGGTATATGTGCCCTTATAGAGCCTCACACATAAGAAAAAACTAGTGATCTTAGTTATTGTCCCTTGAAAGACACAAACAAACCTTCACTTAATCTCAACACTATCACAAAACATCCTTCTATTTTTACTTTAACAGTGGTGCATCTTGAACTAATAGACACTAGTGGCCTTGATCTTTATCCTTTGCAAGAAATGAAACAAACAAAGAAATCCTCGCTTAATGTAAATTTCATCACACAAAACACTAATGATTTGAATTCATTAGATTTTACACCCTCATGTATAGGAGAGAACAAAATCTCACAATCTAAAGCATCTTGTGTAGGTATGACACCTTGTTCCAAGCAAGAGATATATTTGTCGCAAAATAAAGCAATCTCCTCCACTTTTGACCAAGAGAGTATCTTGACGAGACTCTTCCAAGATCATTTGATCTCTCTCCCTCCAAGAACACAAAATAAATTCTATTACACGACTTCATTTTGTGCATATCATAGAGTTCATGGTCATGCTACTAATGAATATAGGGATTTAAGTAGCAAAATTCAATATCTTAAGGACTGTGGTGCTCTCCCTTTGGTTGAAGCACCAAGTTCCTCTTTTCATTTTGGCTCACCTTTTTCTTGCACTCAGTGGGGGTAATGGGTTAGGTAGCCTTGTCCTCATATGTCACCTATCATTGCCTCTTTCGGCTAGTTGATCACCTTTCATGTATATGTAAGAGTAAGCTTGGGATGTGGATGGCATGCCTTAAGTTGGCTCACATGTGACATACTATCTTTTGGGGGCATTCCCTTTTCATAATGTATCTTATCAGAAACATATGACTTGGCATAGGGCTTTCTGAATAATCTCTCATGTATTATTCTACTTTAAAGAAATTTCTCACAACAATGGTGTTAGCGACTGCTTTAAAGTGGAGGCATACATCGACACTCATGTTTCATTGTTCATTTTTCTTTCTTCTTCTGATGCATCCTTTCTTGGTGGTGTCATTGGGTTTGATTTCCTCCAAGAGTGTGATATTTCTTTGACTTTTCCTCTCTTAAAAACATTTAGCACAATGTTAGACCTTGCACAAACTAAGCAAAATCCCTTTGAACATCCCTCTTTCTTGTTGTATTTTCTTTTGTACCTTATTAAAGTCATGGAGGTATGGCTTTGATATGGTCTCCTAGGGCTCACCTAGTGAACAACTAGCTTCACATATCATCTCTAAGTGTGTTCCTTTGTGCTTATGTTGGTTTTCCAAAGGATCTTGATCCTTGGGGCTTGGCCACCCTCTTGATCATTGTCATCCTATCTTACTAACATTTGTACATTTGAACCCCTCTTGGCTGCATGCTTGGATACTCTAGTGTTAGTTTGAAGCAAGTTCATCCTCTCACTAAAGTGGGGGCTAAATGTAGTGTAGAAAAATGCATACCCTTGCATTTTCACACTTGTTTGGGCCCGCCTTGCTTTATTTATGCTTCTTTATGGCTTAATTGGCCCTATTTTGCATCCACAAGCCTAATAAACTATATATTTTTTATGGTGAATCCCGACAAACACCAAAATATAAATGATCATTTAATGATTTTTCCTGTGTGTTCTTGGAGTGGGACTAAAATGCCACCTAGGGCGTCTTAGTCCTCCTTGGCTTATTTGTGGGATTCAATTTCAAATATTGGTAGGATATGGCCTCCTTTAATTAATGATTTCATATGTTGGCTTGTTGTGGTGTAATTTCGGGATATTAGGCATGAATGAGTATAAGTACAAGGTTCCTCCATTCATTTTAATAATAGGCATTCAAGTATTCACTCCTAAGGAAAGTTTATGCATTCAAGAGTAATTCATCAAGCATTTGGATCCATCATCAAGATTCAAGCATCATACCAAGGATATTCTTGCATCATCCATTTCACACAAGTTTGTAGACTTTACAACAAGGGTTTGGTGAGCTGTAGCATTGCATGTTGTTCATTCATCATTTCCCTTCATTATTTCATTTCATTTCAAGGTTTAATTACCAACAAGAGGTTTGACCAAAGGAAACCCCCATTCACTAATAATCAACAAGTTTTTCCCTTCTTGCATATTTGTGTTTGCAAATCTAGATTGAAGATTTGAAGATCCTTTAAAGTACAAATTTGTCAAAGTTGCAAAGTTTTCATCTTCACGGAAACTCACCTACAATCCAAATCCGAAAGTTTCAGAACCTGAGATCGAAGAAGAAGCAAGTGCAAACCTTGGAGCTTAGGACCACATTCAGAGTTTTTAGAAATTTAGAATGATACTTATACACCATCCTGTGTGTCTTAGTCCTCTCAAGCATATTTTGCAGAGATTCCTTCAAATCCTAATTCGACATCTAAAGATTTTGCATCTACCCCGAAAAACAACAATGGGACTAAGACAATAGTAAGGGCATCTCAGTCCTCCATAACATTTTTTGACAACATTTTTACATTTTCAGAATCCTCATTACATTTCCATACTTCCCAAGTACACATACCCTAACTTGGTGTAGCTTAATTTTATCATTTGCACTCATTATTTGGCTTACATTACTAGGTTTTGTGAGTTGAAAGTTAAGTTGTCTTTTCAAATATTTTGCTTGGTGGTGAACCCTTCAAACCCTAAAAGAACCCCTCCTAGGACATAATTGAATGATAATAGGAGAATAGTGGTGTTCTATGACCTAGGTTCACTAGTTACTTTACACATGAAGCCCTGATATGGGAATTTAAAGGGACAACAATGTGACTTAAGCAAACACATGTGAGTTTTAGTTATATGGGCTAATATGTATTTTTCCTATTTGGATGCAAAAATTAGTAGTCATTTACAATTGAGCTTTGGAATAGTGTCGCTGATTGCCTAGCTAAATGGGCTTCAGAGCATATGGGTGTTTGGAATGTTGGCAGATGGGAGCATCTTTCCCCAGATCATTTTGAAAGATTGGAGAAGCTGGTTCTGGAGGATATGCATGGATAATGGGGTGTGTTGGTTGTGATTCTTGTGGGTTTGGCTCTCTCTATGATTTGCAATTTTTTCACTGGATGGACTTTTCAAGCCCCCTTGTGGATGGGGACTAATTTTTTATATGTTTTTGTTGGCTTTCTATTGATCAGATCAATTTTTACCCCATTTTCCAAAAGAAATGATGTTATAGAGTGCATGAGAAGAGATCATTGGTTGGGAATCATGTGATTCATCATCTAAATCCCTTTCTCCCTCTAATATTGGTTCCTCCTCTTCTTAGTCACCTAAACCTTCAATATAGAACAATTTATTTTCACTACATTTATGTCCTTGACTATAGAAATGCTATCACAATTGAAACACGACCCTTTTTCTCTCTTCTCCTCTATTTGTTGTGGAGTCAACCTAGTAGGTTGAGAAAGAGAAGGTATTGAATAACCTTTCTCTCTTATCACATTAGCCCCTTGCTTTCTAGGATTCAAATACTTTTCCTCTACCATGTGTGCTAAGATAAAAGATTCAGATGTAGAGCTAGTACCAAACACCCATACCTCATGTTGAATGTGATCCTTGAGACCACCCAAAAATAAATCATTTAAGTTCTCTTTTGTAATTATATCCACTCTTAAGGATAGGATTTGGAATTGTTGAAAATAATCCTTGACTAATCATGTTTGTTGAAGTTTAGCTAGCTTGCTAAAGAAGTTGTCGGTCACACTATTGCTATACTATGATTGGAACTCCTCCATAAAAACTAAGAGATAGTGAGACCCTTTTTTTGTCAATGAGTATAAAGCCATCGATACCAAATGAATTGATTTGGTTCTAGAAATATGGAATCCATTGTGACCTTTTGTCCATTTGGTACTTGATGTGCATCAAAAACTATTTGGTATGTCCATGTTAGTGGATCCTTGCCATCAAACTTGTGCATATCCACCTTTGGTATCAAACTCCTAGATCCCATATGAGTATTGGCATTTGGATCAAGAGTATCTGACCTGGATTATTCACCTTGGTTGCTTGAGACCTCCTTTCTTGGTTCATTCATATAAGCACTTAACATGCTTCACATGTCTAATATATCTCCTCTTAGGAAACTCATCTCCATCTTCATTGATGAACTGTCTTCTTTGACCTTGTTGATTTCCTCATTGGGAGTAATATCCTCTATTATTTCCTCATCCTTATCAAGATATTTTTCTAATGTGGCAACATTATTTCTACCTCTTGTTTGAGGCCTCATCATGATGGAAACCAATAATTTTGAAATAAATCACACAAATGAAATTTAAAATCTCTAAAAAACTATTGTAACTTACAAGGTCCAAGATACCACTTGGAAAAAAAATCCAATAAATTAGCAAAATTGTAGCTTTGAGAGTGAATTTGTTAGAAACCTTAATTTTACAATAAATCACTTTTTCTACTTTCAATTTATCTAAAAATTGGATTGTAGGCTCTTATATTGTGTCTTAAATAAACCACAAAAATTCAAGAACCAATTTTGTAGGATTTGGGAGATATGCACTTTCTAGATAAATTGGAAAAAAACCCTAATTCTATAATAAATCACTCAATTCTGCTCCAATTCCTCTAAAATTTGGACTCTAGCTTCTTTAATATATTCTTCAAAAAACCTTTAAAAATTAGAGAAAATTTCATCAAATTATGAAAAATACGCTCTTCCCAAAATGACCTCCAATATTAAGAAAAACCTTGCCTCTACGATGCCAAGATCACACTCTAATACCACTTGTAATGAAATAACTTGCACAATAAAAGAATATGATAGGAAATATGTTGCAAACACTTGATAATAACTAAGAATAAAAAGCTAATTCAAGGGGGTAAAGCTCTTGGAAATACCTCCAATGAGAACACAATTCACAATATGATGATGAAATATGACTCACTATCTCTTATATATACCTTATTTATGCCTACGATATCACCCAAGCCAACTTAGATAATCGTATATAATCCTTAGGCTGACCTAAATAACTAATTAATAATATAATAATGATAATATGGCTTAATTAAGAGTCAATATAGTCACAAGTTGACTATTCATAACCCTATGTACATTAATATTAAGGGTGTAGCAATCAATCAAAGGTTACAAAATATCGAATGAAGAATGAAAACTATGAGAGGATAGTAGCTTCGAGTCAAAAAAATAACAATAGAAGGGTGAAATGAATCCATAGGTACTTCTAGTAGACATTGATAGAGGTCTATATATTGAAGTGTGAAAGGAGAGGTTGATCTAATGAGAGTGGTGCGAGAAAGAGAAAATTAGTGGGTGAGAATAAGACCTCTTTTTCTATTTTAAATATTTTTAATAGATATAATCATATACATCCCAATTAATCTTTGTAACTCCTTTACCACCCTCAATTCCATAGCTTTCCTAATCTAAATTTAGTGCTATAATAAATATTTCAAAATCTTGTAGGTTACTCATTAAATATTATAAATTCAAATCAATAATAATAAATTAATTATTATTAATATTAATTTAAAGAATACATAAATAATTACGCAAAAAAAGGTTGTGACATGAAGGCTTACAACTTCATATAGTCAATCAAGAAAAATAGGCTCATCAATTGAGGACCTAAAGAAGTTGGTGGTCATGCATAATGTCTTGCAACTTTAGGATTGATAGATTCTTAAGTATTATTGAACTCCAATTGCATGTTGGGATGTTGATCCTAAAGATATCACATAAGTTGATGAGAAGACATAAGAGTGATTGGTTGAAATTTTAATTGGATGAGAAAAACCCTCATAATGGCAATGACTCATACTTGAACTTCAATTTTCAAGAAAAAATAAATTTTGATTAGAAGGAAATAACATGTTTTTTATGTTAAATTTGTAACCTTTGAATATTCAACTAAAGCAATTAAATTTTTATTTTTTTTGTCAACTTGTGAAATCTCAATTCAACTCTAATATTGCATATCAAGGTTTTATAATGTATGTGATGAATGTCTTATCAATATTATCATTAGATATTTGAAATTTCTTATACGTTTTATTTTTTCTATTTTTAAATAGTTGTCTCCTCTCATTCCCTAAAAATGGCCTCCCAAAATAACCATAGCTCCCTTGCCATCCCTATCCCAAAAACTTGGCGAAACATATATTAGTATCTAGTTATCATTTAATTGTCATGCAATATAATAAGTGATGTGAACATCAATGAAATTTGAATTTCTCATATGGGAGAATGTGGTTGGTGCGAGATATACAAGCGCAGGCTTGCGGCTTGTAGCAAGTCACGGATTGCATGTGGCTACCCAATCCTTGCATACATGTATGTGGGGGACTATGAAATGGTGTGCAGGGTGTTGGTTTATGCTCAGGGTGGGGTCTTTCAAGTGATTGAGGGTTTTGGTTTTGGGCTTGTTAAATCTTTTTTCTCTTTGTGGTATTTTTGTCGTTCGTTATTTGTCGGTTTCAAGGTTTCGGGGAGGCATAAGGAGGTTTCTCTTTCTTTCTTTTTCTTTAGATTATGGCTTCAAGTGAAGCAAGTATTAAACCTAGTATGGATTTTTGTGCATCGTTGCGTGGGAATTCACTGTCTTCATCAAAGCTTGATGTTGAGAAGAACTTCTTGTATAAGGCTTTGGGGGTGGAGGGGATGACTATGTCTATAGGTCCTCGTATTTTGAAAATGAATGGATGTTTGGAGAGGTGCAAGGATAGACTAGTTTTGATGATTCAACTAGAGTCTATTGTGGATGATGTTGAATATTATTTAAACCATGCTTTAATTTACAAGTTAATGGGGATGCAAGTCTCTTTTCATTTTTTGGAGACATGGGACAAACGAACATGGAATCCTATGGGAAAAATGGAGGTGATGTTGTTGGTCAACAATTTTTTATGGTCATTTTCAATTGTATGAATGATCACAACCGAGTTTTTCGAGGGAGGTTTGTATTTTCATAATTAGATTGGATTATTTATCAAACCATGGCATACGATATTCAATCCTTTAGAGGAGCTCCTGAATCGAGTTCTTGTCTGGGTGCATCTTCTTAGGTTCCTAGTTGAGTTCTAGTGTAATGCGATTTTGTAGATGGTTGCTCTGTTGCTTGGGAAACCAGTAGGCCCTTCTCAGCAAACATAGGATGAGAAGGTAATGAATTTTGCTCATGTATTTGTGTTGAAATTGATTTGAACAATCCCATTCCAAATTCTATGGAAATTTATGTGGGTTCTTCCTCTTGGGTACAATAGTTGGATTATGAGACCCTTCCCTTTTGATGTCGCTTGTTCCATGAGTATGTTCATTTACAGAGGAGATGTCCTAGGAACTACTCCTTGGAGCCTAATTTGAACCAGCTGCCTCATAACCCCCCTAAGGTGGACAAGGGTAAGGCTCCTATTCCAAGTGTAAAGGCTAATAAAGACAGTTATATTCCTATCAATCCTTGTAATAGGAATCATAGTTAGAAGAGACCTTTCAAGGAGCAGTAAGAAGAAATTTTTAATCATTTTGATGCTCTTGATGATCTTAGCCTGCAAGAGGTGAATCCAGGTTTGGTTCTTCTAGAACAGGGGGCTCTAGAGGAGGTTTTGGAGGGTACCAAGTCAATTGATCTTCTAAACTTGCAGGAAGAAGGTAGGTCACTTGCTCAAATGGATATGGATCAAAACGCTTTGGTTTTGGTTGGTTCTATGGTGCCTAGTGCCTTAGAAAGGATGGTTGTTGAGAATTTATGCCCTCTAGAGAAGATGGTGTCTAAGGCAAAGAAATATAATATGGCTACTCTTCCCCTTGGAATTCTTCAAAAAAATCCAAAGAAAGGGATTAATGAGAAACCCCTAAAGGTTGGGAGGAAGAAGGATTTGGAGAAGATTAAGTTGGTGGGTGAATCATTGGTTGAGTCAGGGTTTGTCAAAACTCTTGACTCCCACTTCTCCACCTCTCAAAGATGATTATTCTCTCTTGGAATTTGAGGGGCTTGAATAGTGTCCCTAGAAAAAATGTTTTTCATGATTTGGTCTAAAAGCATTTACATGATATATTATTTCTTTAGGAAACTAAACTATCTCTGGAAAGTATGAATAGTCTTGTGCCCAAACTCTGGTGGCAGGGTCAACGACAGTGTATTGGTGCATAGGGTAATGTTGGGGGTGTGGCCTGCTTATGGAACCCTATGAAGATTAGGCATCTTTGGTGGATTTCTAGTAGGTCTTTTATTTTTGTGATTGCTATGAGCCTAGAGTTTGGAGAGATTATTCTTCTATCCAACATTTATGCTCCAACCAACATGCCTAGTGAGCAATGTCTTTGGTCTCATATTTGGTTTATCAGAAGTATGACTCCTCTTTATCTGTAGATTGTTGTTGGTGATTTCAATGCTATTAATGATCTGGAGGAGAAAATGGGTGGAACACTAAGGTTGGATTTGTATTCCTATCTTCTTAGAGAGAATATTTCTTCTTTAAATCTGGTTGACATAAAACCTAGAAATGGTCAATTTACTTGGAATAATAGGTGGTGTGGTAAAGATTATATTGTTGGGAGGCTTGATAGATTTCTAGTTTCTTATTTCTGTCTTGGAGGATCTTGGTCTACCAATTCAAAGATTCTTGATTGAAGGGACTCTAACCATTGGCCAATTAAGATCCTTGCTTCTTTGGCTAGTCTTTCTCATCATCCCTCTTTCAAATTCCATCTCATGTGGTTGTGGGACCCTTCTCTTCAAGATCTTATGGCTGATTGGTGGCAGCGTGGTAAACCTACTTATAGTACAACCATGTACTCTTTTGTCAATCAACTATAGTTTGTAAAGTACCAGCTCAAAAGGTGGAATAGATAGTGTTTTGATAACATTTTTCATGTTAAAGTTGTTTCTCAAGCTATTTTGGATGCCATTACCCATGCAATTAGGGATCATGGCCTATCTACAGAATCTCTCTCAGAGGATTCAAAAGCTCTAAAAACTCTAGAGGAGTGTGAGTTGTAGGAGGATATTTATTGGAAATAGAAAGTGTGGGTTGTGTGGTTGTAGGAAGGGGACAAAAACATTGCCTTTTCCTTCAACTTTGTGAAGGATAGGAGACATGGTAATTCTATCTCTCATCTTGTGAATTTTAGGGGTGACCATTTGACTTCTCATGGGGATATATCCAGTGAGGATTCTCTATACTTTGCTTCTCTGCTTAGGGAGGACTCTCCAGATGTGAGTGAGGATGAAAATCTTATTCTTGCCTACATCCCCTCTCTGGTCTCTAGGGATATGAATGAGAATATTATGAGTCGTATATCTTTGGATGAATTGAAGGCTATGATTTTTCAAATGAAGAAAGGAAAGGCACCTGGACCTAATGGGTTTCTGATTGAGTTCTTTCAAGAATTCTAGGAAATTATCAACCTAGACTTACTTGAAGTGGTGTGTGAATCTAAGGGGAATAAGCAGATGTTGAAAGAATTGATTCTACCTTTCTTTCCCTTATCCCTAACTGTGAAGAGGTGGATAGGATGAATCTATTCAATCCCATTGCTCTGTGTAATGTGGTTTATAGGATTATATCTAAGTTGATTGCAAAAAGATTGAAACAATGGATTAGGAGGTTGGTTCTTGAAGAACATGGTGGCTTTGTGGCTAATAGGAAAATCTTGGATGGTGTTGTGATTTCTATTGAAACTAAACATTCTATGGCAACATCTAAGGAGAAATTTATGTTTATAAAATTGGATATGGAAAAATCCTATGATAGGGTCAAGTGGTCCTTTCTTCAGAAAATGCTTGGTTATTTTGGCTTTGTCAAAGAGTGGATTATGTGGGCTATGAGTTGTATCGATCTCCCTTGATTTTCTATGTTGGTTAATGGGGGTCCTTCTCCCTTGTTCAGGGCTTCTAGAGGTCTTCGTCAAGGGGATCCTCTATCTCTACATCTTTTTATTCTACTGGTTGAAGGCCTTGGAAGAACCATTAAGAGCCATGTTAATCGGGGGTTGATACATGGATGGAACTGGGGTTTTGGTCTTTCTCCTCAATCGCACCTAAAATTTGTGGAAAATCCTACTTTGATGGGTTTGGCCAAGATTAGGGAGGCTACCAACTTCCACAAGGTTTTGGATGTTTACCTCACAGCCTCTGGATAATAGATCAATGAGGGTAAACCCTCTATCTTCTTTTCTAACACCCCTGAGCCTATTCAGCGATAGATAGCACATATCCTCATGTTTCAAATTAGGCAGTTGCCTATTATTTATCTTGGTATTCCTCTTTCTACGGGTCCCTTGACTAGGTGCTCCTGGTAGAATATCCTTAATAAGTTACGTGCAAGAGTAAATCATTGGACTCATAGGTGGTTATCCTTTATAGGTCAGGTGTTTCTTTTGAAGTCGGTGGTGCAATCCCTTCCCAATTATAGGTTTATGTGGCAGGTTTCTCCTTCAATTTTTATTATGGAACTGGACTCTATAGAAATACAATTTCTATGGGTTGGTAGCTTGACGTCCTCAAAATAGATTCTCATTAATTGGAAGACTATTTGTAGACTGAGACAACTTGGGGGTCTTGGGTTGTGCCAGAAGATCCTTTCTAGTTTGGCTCTTTCTACCAAGCTATACTAGATATGGTGCACTAAACAAAACTAGGTTTGGGCTAGGATTATTTCAAACAAGGATCTAAGAGGGGTGGCAAAGGAGGAGGTTCCTCAGTTCTCGCTTTTGTGTAAGGGCTCTATGATTTTGGGAACTCTTAAGAAAGGAGCTAAGTTGATCAAGGATGATTTGTTTTGGATTTTCAATAGGGGATCTAATGCTCTCTTTGGGTTTGACTCCTGGGATGGTTTTCCCCTATCTTGACTAGGTTTCCTCATCTAAAAGATATTTGATATTATTTCTTGGAGGCTAGGTGGACTCGACTTGAGGATTTCAAATCTAGTCATCCTTGTGGTATGGTGGAAGTTTCTAGATGGAAGGACCCTAGTAAGTGGTTGGTTGGGGGTTTGGAAGAGGATCATGTTAAGTTAGGAAACATCCTTGCAGGTACAAATTGTAACTCCTTGAGGAAAAAGGAATTTAGGCATGGAGCCTTGATCATAAGGGGGTTTATACGATGGATAGTGATTGTCAAGAGCTAATATGTTAGAAGTATGGGGAGTTAGAAGTTTCTTGGTGGAAAAATGTCTAGAATAAGTTTTCTTGGCCCAGTGTAATTGCTTTGTTTGGATGCTTTCCTGGAATAGATGCTTGACATGGGACAATCTTCACAAGCGTGGTTTCCAAGGTCCTTCAATTGTGTTATTTGTGGTTGTTCTAAGGAGGATTCTGCACACTTATTTTTTTTATGCCCCTTCTCTTTGCTTATTTGACACTTTTGGTGGGGTGTGTGGAGACAACTATGTGTTCATGCTTCTTCTCTAAGTGATTTATGGAACTATTTGGGGAGACCCTCGACAAATGCTTATTTCCTCCAAATCATTTGGATTATTGGTCCCTCTTTTATCCTTTGGTAGATCTAACTTGAGAGGAATCGTAGGATTTTTAACGATAGCAAGTTGTTGATCCAACAAGTTTGACAAAGGGTTGTCAACATGATACAAGAGATGGTGGAAGTTAAGTGTGATCTGTCTTATCCTTTGGAAAGGGGAGATGAAGAGATTGTGAGTAATTTGGGATTGTGTGACCTAACACTTGATGCCTTTTATGTTAGAAGGGGGTGTCAGGCCAAAGGGAAGGTTATAAGAGAAGGGGGATGGGTTCCTCCTTTGAGGGATGTTTTAAAAATCAATACTGATGGCTCTTCAAGGGGTAATATTGGACCAACTTGGATTGGTGGTATTGGAAGAGATAGTTTTGGCAGGGATATGTTCTTCTTCTCTATTCATAAAGGGCACAATTATGGTTGTTATTGAGAGAGTCTATGCTCTTGGGTGTTGCAATATTATTTGTGAGTCAGACTCTCAAATCATGGTCAATTTGTTTAATGTGCAGAATTTGGATGGGGTTAATTGGAAACTAGCTTATGTTTTCAAGCATATTTTTCATCTAAGCTCCACTTCGGAGTTGGTTTCTTTTGTTCATATTCCCTAGGAGTGGAATAGGGTTGCTAATTGTTTGGCTATATGGGCTTCAGAGTAGAATGGTGGCTAGAAGGTGGAAGGTTGGGATATAAAAACATCAAGAGATATCCTTATCGAGGCATCTATTTTTTAATTAGTCACATAAAAGTGCAATAGATGCCTCAAATCAACTAAAAACTATTCATGCATGAAATGGTTTGCATGCTAAAAGTAGCTGTTAAAAATTGTTCATACATGAAACGGTTTGCACACTAGAAGCAATCATTACCTTACATTTTGCATTGCCTTTTCACATTCAATATTTCTACTACTAGGTGGATGGCGTCATCAGTGAGATTGTGGATTATTTAAACATCAATTTGAATCCCATGCATAATAATGTACATAGATCCACTACTACCACTGTAGGATGCCTCTCAGAATAGCAATATCTTTACCAATAGTTATAAACTATAATACAATTACAACTTGCTAGTTGTAGCATTTCTTGTTTTCTATTTCAACATTACATCCACAATGAAGCTCAAATTCTAATTCAACAACAACTAGTATATATTTTAGTTCCATAAAATATACAAAATGTGTGCCAATTATTTTTCTACATATTTATTTATTTTCAAATTGTTAATTCCATTAGGTGTGGTAATGTCTATAACTTTCAGTTGATTTCTTATTCCATATAACCCATGCTTATGTTATTTATTTGGTTAACACCCTATCCTTCATCTCCTATGAAGGCTAGTTAAATTAAATAAAACCAAATGAATTTAGCATACTTTTAACACCATCCTTAATCTTAATTAATTAAGTTCATGCAATATATTTTTAAATAAGAATTTGTAAAATTGTAAAGACTCAAATTAAATGCATATAAAATAACAAATTCAGAAAAGTATAGTAATATTTTCTCCTAAGAAGGTTGGTTAAATTAAGTGAAATCAAATAAACTTACCATATTTGTAACACCATCCTTAGCCTCAATTAATCTAGTCTATCCAACATTTTTTTAAATAAAATTTTACAAACTATAAAGACCCAAATTAAATGCATACAAATAACAAACTTATAAATATTATAATAATATTTTCTCCTCAAAATTGGTTTAATTAAGTGAAGCCGAATGGAATTAGCATATTTGTAACATCCTTAGCCTCAATTAGTCTAATATGTTAAATATATTTTAAAATAAAAATTGTAAACTATAAAGATTCAAATTAAATGCATACAAAATAACAAATTCAAAACTATTACTATATTTTTTTTAATATTTTCTATTAATGACATATATTAAAATTGAAGCCTACCAATCTAATACAACTTATTAGGCCCATGTCTAGTATTTAAATCTAACCACAACTAGCATTTAAATTTGCATACCATTGATGATTATGTTGACACTCCAAAATTCAAACTACTCCTTAGAGGTTTATGTTTTCATGATGGTCTAATATTTTCTCCTTGATCTCACATTGTCCTCTACAAATGCCACAACTATTGTAAATAATGTCACATTTATGGTCATTTTGATCTTTTAGTGCTTTCATATAGCCATTATTTCATACAACCCATAATCAAAGATAATGACCCTCAAATGGTGGTAGTCAATTGATAAATCCCCTACTTCAATCATTGGCAACTAACTAGAAAATTTATACCTAAACTAATGGTAAAATTAAACCAAACTAAAAACTCAATAGATAATGATAAACTCAAATTAATAGTTGCTCTGTGTATGACCAAGTCAACCACCTTATTATATTAAGTAACTTCCTCACTAACAAACTTAGCCACTTCAAACTAGAATATTCAGCCACCTTATTGAAACTACTAACAAAACACTCATTCAATGTTGCAAATTAAAAAAGGAATATTATGATTTCTCCCTCCTTATATTTTCTTGCCCTCAAGCAAGATAAGGCTAGGTGAACTAGGATATTAGCTGACTCCTTTTTGTAATGGAAAACTTGTTGATAATACCTCATCCTCGTCTGCAATATGTGACTCTATACATGGCACAAACTCTCCCTCAACATTGGAGTATACCTCAATTAGATGTACTTTCCCTTATCCCAAGAACATATGTGTTGGATCCCAAGGCTTCTTATAGTTGAAGCATAACTACTCCTTGTTCATCTCATTACAAGTCATGTCACCCAACCATATTAACTCCTAAAGGTGTGTCATGTTCCATGTTAATCTATAATTTGAGAAGGTGCAGCCTCCTATCCCTTTGAAAAAGTTGTGTAGAATCCTTTGCTACTATTGTGATGCTCTTATACTCAATCCTTTAGTGGTAGACTTTTGAAAGGATTTTCTAGGTGTGGTAGCCTCCAATGTCAATAATTTGGATGATTCCAATGTCAAGGCACTTTTGATGGTTTCCTACAATGAATTTGGTTTAAGGTCTTTATTTAAGCCTTTGAGGGGCTCTTTCAAGTATTCCATGAAAGAAAATTTACACATCAAGTACCATCATAGCTACCTACTAGAAATAACCCACGCACACATTCACTAAGCCATGGTATTGTAGTTGTGTCAACTCCTTATAGTGCTCCTATGATACTTTCCTCTCAAATTTGTTATTCAACCTCTTGTAAAAAATGTAGGTGGTGATAAGATTATGCTCATATGTGACTAGATTGTGATACCACCACTCATGTACAATCTAGATTCCAAGTGAAGGATAATAAATTTAATTTTTTCCTCATCATACATAATGGTCAATGATAATTGTTTAGTTTTTCTATACAATCTTAGGCAGAGGATTTGTTGGATCTATCAAATGATGGGAGTGGTCAAATTCTCTAGCTTTCCTTACAAACATTTATGAGGTCCATTTGAGGTGGGTTTGAATCTATTCTTCATTCTATTTTTTCAATTTAATGTGTATAAATTCATAAAGGAAATGTCTACTCAAAATTTAGCACTTTTTATCCCATATTCAACATGGAGAGCATTCGAGCCGTTCTCTTGCAATTCATCCAAATCATCATCTTGTGACATGGATTTTTCTACAAGAACATCACTCTTGGTAGACCAATACCCGCAACTATTTTCACAATGGTATTCTAGTTCATTTTTTGAAGATGAAGATTCCCCTTGTGCACCATTAAATGGAGGCACAATGGCATGCTTTTGTTTCCTTGGTTCCCTTAACCTACATACTCTAGATAAAAGAGTTTGATGAGCTATTTTCCCCATCCTTTAAGGATTTCATCACATCAAAAATTCCCACTTCTTATCCTTGTGTGACAATTCTTTTCCTCTGTTCCCTAAATTGATAATTGATTTTCCTTTTGGACATGTAGTATAGATGTTGACTTTTTTGTTTATTTTATTTTTTACCTAATTTAATTGTTAGTTATATCTCTATTTTAGAACCTAGCTAGGTATTGGCTCTAATACCACTATAAAGAACCAAACTAAATGCATAAAAAACCTAGAAATACAACAATTAAAATTATACATTTCTATATTTTTGTTAACATACATTCAAATAAAAGTCAACTAATATGATACAACTTATTGGTTACACCCAAAATTTAAGTCTACACACCACCAATGATCCTATTGACACTCCAAAAAAATTAAATAACAACCTAAGGGTTTGCATCCTCATAATGGTTTGATATATGCTACTTGACATAAAAAAACTCCCCAAGATGGTCTAATTGTCATGCCTAAAGGTTGGTATCTCCAAATGTCATAATTACTATTAACAACATCACATTCTTGAGAATGAAATTAAGTTTGATTTTTTATTTTTTTTAAATGCCCTCTTTACCTCTTAATGCTTCCTTATAGTCCTTGTTTCCTCCAATCCACAATCAAGGGTAATAGAAAATGCCCTCCTTCAATCATTTGCAACTAATTGGAAAATGCATCCCTAAATTGATGAAAAACCCAAACTAAACTAGCAAACTATGAAGAGCACTCAATTATAAGGGTGGATGAATTAGTATAACAAAAATCTTATACTTTTTCAAAACTTAATCAACCACAACAATAATACTTCAAAACTTAATCATCCACAACAATAACACACATGCAAGATCTAGAAATTAAGAACACAGAATAAACACACAATTTACGTGGAAACCTTCATGGGAGAAAAGAATGAAAAAATAATTCTTAAATAAAACTTCTCTTATGATCTTCATAGGAACCGACCCACTGGAGACTCCAATCCCCACTGGAGACACCAATCCCCACAACTGGGCACCAACTCAACAAGAGACACCAATCTCTTATTTTGATTGGAACTAGCCTATGAATCCTTCAATGGATGATTTGAATTCACAATATATGAATGTAGATACACTGCTTCAAAAAAATTATTTTAAGTGATCTAATTCTTTTCTTCACAAGCTTGATAAAAAATTTGATGCAATGTCCTTCACAAATTTGCATGTATTTTTTCTCAAATCTAATTATCTTCATAAATTTTCTCTTACTTTCTTCAATACAATTTTGAAATATTCTTCATTATTTTCTACTCTAGCTTTGCTCTAAATGGTATGATTTTTATTGTATTTCTGCTCTTAATGACTGCTCACAATATTGTCATAATTATCTCCTATTTTTCTTCAATATAGATCTTCAATACTCTTCATAATTTCATATCTAAGTTTTCTCTTTATTGAACTAATATATCATGGTATTTCTGCTTGTATTCCTCTTCACAATATACTCTTAAAATCTAAATAATATTATTTTTCACTTGCCTTCAAAACATCCAAACAATCTTCTTTTATATCATCTCCAAAGAGGGTGACCACATGGGAAAGACACATATCTTATGAAGAGATGCAATCTTTATTTATAAGTTCATTTTCATAACAAAACTTGGCCACACATTTTGAGGGGTTGGTCCCTTTTGAAGAAATTTATTTATTTTATTTTAATTTCCCCAAATGGGGTGGCACTCTAAGGAGGTCAGCCTATTATTGTTTATATTTAATTTTATTAATTTTTTATTTATACTTCCTTTATCTTGGGCACTACTCCAAGGGTTGGCTAGCATGAGTTTGATTAAATTATTTTATCACTACACATTGCTGCCATGGTAAGATAAAGTTTGACCTTGTCCTTTAGCCTTCTTTAGCAACATAATTCTCTTTTGACATCAATGACAACGATCTTGTCCATGCCCCTTTGATATCAATGACAATATTTCTAACAATATCCCCTTTTTTTATTGATGGCAATAAGAACATAATTCTCTCCTTTTGCATTGCACCCCATTTTTTTATCTCTACCCCTTTGGAATCAATGACAAAGGGTAACTTACTATTTTCACAAAGAAAACTCCCCCTAGCTATAATTCCTCTTGGCATCAATGGTTTCATTCTTCCTTTTTCTATATCTCTTATTTGTTGTATTTCTCCCTCTTTCTGTAACTCTCATTCTATGACATCAATATAAACAAGATGCTTTATTACCTTCATATAGAATATACATTAGCTAATCTATCTTTAAATTGTCTCTCCACAGAGCTAAAAGATATTGCATTGATTAGCTCATCCTTTCTCTACTTCTCCCCCTTTAACATAAATGGAAAAAAGGGATGTTAACCCATCTTTGACCTTTCTTGTTCACGGGTCTAAAGGATAATGCAATGATAAACTCCCCCTGAAATCATGCTTCTCCCAAAAAACTTAGTGATATTTCTTGTGCATGGAGCACAAGCATAGGTTTTCCTTCTCTTGATCTTGTTTCCTCTTCCAAACTTTTGTAGGTTCTTCATTTTGTTTGGCTATGGTATCCTCCCTTTTGTGGTTTCACAAAACCACTTCTACAAAAGTGTGTTATATGACCATAATTATTGCACTTATAACATGCAACATTGTAATCCACTAAAGGAGCACATGAATTATGGTTCCTAATTGAGAACCTAAAATCAGTCCTTGCACGAACTCTATAATCCACTGCTTTATGACAAAAATAATTGCATGAAAAGAAATAACCATAGAAAGAGTGATTAAACCTGGTCATGGGAACATGTCTTGAAGGGAATGATCCTCTATCATTACCCTTCTTGTCCTTGTGAGGGATATTACTTCTTCCTTCTTAGTTCTCTCATTATTGATGGATATTTTAATAACATCACCATACCTCTTATCTTCTTTTAATTTCTTTGATGATTGAATTGTTTTAGAAATTTAACCTTCTTCTTAGCCAATATTGAGATTTGATGATGTTGTCCAATATTTTTGAACTCCTAATTCTTCAAGTTCTTGTTTAATTGAGTTATTGTTTTCTCCAATTTCTTTCTTAGCAAGATTCCAACATCTCACAATATTCTTCATTTTTCTTCAATTGGTTTCTCACCTCCTCCTCAATCCTTTTTTATTCTTCTAACTGAACTTTTAGATCTATGATAAAATTCTATAATTCTTCAAGAATTTGAGATAATTTTTCTCGGGCTTCATTGTCCTCTTGAATTTGTAGCCCTTGTTTCAAATTTATTTTCTTAAGCTTCTTGATCTTACTATGGGCATAATGGAGTTCCTCCTCAAGATCCACTTCTCCTTCATCTTTTCTATGCTCTTCTTCTAAATATTTTTCTTCTTTCTTTTCATCTTCATCACCCTTTGCTTCCATTTCCATGAATAATATTTCTTCTTTATCATTTTTAGAAATTTCTTCATTGCTTTCTTCTGATGAGCTATTATCTTCCTTTGAATAAAGGCTCTTCTTGTATTTTTGGAAGTTCTTCTCATGTTGGTCATGTTTGTAACCATTCTTATATTGTTGATATATTCTTCATTTCTTCATGTTATAATCATCTTCACCATCGATGCTTTCACTCTTAACATGCAAACACTTAGAGGAAAAATGACCCATTCTACCACAATTAACATTTAAATGGTAACTTACCTTGGTACTTCCTAGATCCTTTCTTTAGATTTCTCTTGAAGTGGGCTTCTTCTTCATCATCTTTTTCACTATTTGAGCTATCACTTGGTTCATACACTTTATTCTTTCCCTTCTTTGATGCTTTGGAGGTTTCCTCCCTTTTAGATGGCTTTTCTTCAATATGTTGGCATAATGTTGTCATTGATGTCAAAGGGGAGTTTGGTTGAAGTTTGAATGTGATTAAGCTCAGTGGATCAGTTTTTGGAAGAATATGATGAAGAGAAGAGCATGTTTTTGAAATGTTGCAAATTTTCTCAAAAGTTGCAAAGTTGTCATGATGTTGTAGAGATTACTTCCAAAAGCCAGAGGAGTAAACTAAGACCAGATTCAATGTGGGTTTTTCAAGAGGATTTGATTGGTATGGTCTGCATGATCAGAGGATGTGTAACATGAGCTCAAAAATGATTTATTTATGCCCTCTGGTCAAACTATGGTTTTGCAGTTAAACCCTAAATATTGCAAACATGGTGATGAAAAGATTTTATATTTTGATGTTGACTAGGTACAAATGATAGTAGGTCACATAAGTTACAACTTATTTCCTTTGTATCATTGAGGAGACTAACCCCCTTTCCTAGCGTTGCCGGTTGGTGGAGTGTGTGCATCACAACACATATCTTTGCATTATATTTTACACTCTTCATGTGCTATGCACTTTTGCAATGTGTGATATGTTCCCTTGAAGATCTAACAATGTGCATCTTTGTTTTTGGATTGAATGGCTATCGCTTCATTGCTTCACATTGTTGTTGTGAAGCAAAAGGGTTGTGTGCAATCAACGATATGCAATGAAGGATATCAACGATGAAGACTAGAGCATGGATGATCAGATGGCTATCACACAATGTCTTCATATAGAATTTTGAAGTTTACCTTGGCATATGTTTTGTGTGATGTGTGATAGAGATAAATCAATGGTAGAGGATAGATGAAGGAGATCTAATGTCATCGCTTTTTTTCTTCCACATCATTGTTGTGAAGCAAAAAGGAGAGAATTGTGTGATATGTGATGGGAGAGAAAGTTAGTGGAGTTTGATGTGATTAGGCACATGTGGCTAGATAAAATTACATCGCCAATGTTATTCACATCGTAGTTGTGAATAACCCAATGCCAGGGAAATATGTGATACACTAAAGGGTTGCGAAGAAGACATGGTGGGTGCCTTCTTCAAAAGAGTGATGGAGTGATAAGGTAGAAACATATTTTGTGAGATAGGTGGTGAAGATGTATTGCATCAGATTGATACGTTACATCATTTTTTCTACTCTTTGCGTGTAAATGAAGTTGCACTAGACAAAGAGAATGTGATGGCAATCGTACGATAGAGATTACGAGGTGAAGATCGGATGGTGATCACAAGACCTCTTCACATTGTGGAAATGAAGGTCGATGCCCTAGGAAAAGTTCTGATACATTAAGTAAGCGATGGTTGTATACAAAAAGAGAGAGATCAACGACACTAGTTAAAAGGAGATCAATGATACATGTGTTTTAAAGGTGGAAAATTTAAATGAGGGATGATGGATTATGGCGTGAAGACTACATATCGATGGTCAGAATTTAAAGATGAACCTCTCCAATGGCTATGATAGTGTGTGAATGACAGTTTTAACAAAAAGTTGACACATGAACAAAAATAATTGGTTCAACTACTCCAACTTCCATTTGATTGGTGATTTGATTTGTAGAGAAGCGACACAAATAGAAAATGTGATTGAGATTAGAATCAGATTGAGTATACAAGGTTATGACATTAAATACATATTAGGTTTAGGGTTTTGTAGGCCATGATTAGCAAATTCAGTGAATCTATATAGGAAGCTTGTTGATGAAGAATGCAAGTGAGAAAACCCTAGCATAATTCTCCAGATTGAAAAGAATTTGAATATGCAATTAATATGGATGGTGGTACATTGCTCAAAGAGGAATGATTGTCAGTGAATGTAAGAAAAAAAGGACAATCAAAATTTTATCTAAGTGTTGTTACATGATGTAGTAGATTGTGTGTGAGATATGAAGAGAAGAAAGAGAATGCACATGTTGAGATAGAGTGAAACCCAAAAAAAAATAGAGAAAATCATCAAGGGTTTACATTCAAGGTGCAAAGAAGAATAGAGAAGAGGTGCATAGTAGAGAATTGAGTTGTAAAGATTGCAACAAAGAATTGAGCAGTTGCAAATAGAGTAGCAACATTGAATTGTGTTCAATAGAACAAATTGTAATTATTTCATTGTAAATCTTATTAGTGGGTTCCATTAGATAACTAGGTAGGTTCTTAATGTAGGGAGTTGGTGCTTCCTTGGAGTGGGTGCTCCTAAAATTAGGGGATTGGTGTCTCCTTAGGGTTGGTTCCCTTAAACTTTGTAAATATTTTCATTGTGAGGTTAGATTAGGACAATAGATCCTAGCAACTATTCTCACAGTGGTTTTTCCCATATTGGGTTTTCCATGTAGATCTTATGTTATCTAAAATTGTGTGTGTGTGTGTGTGCTTATTTCTCTGCTTGGTTAATTTATCTGGATATAGTGTTAAGGGGTAAATTTAATTGATATATTGATTCACACCCACTCTCAATAGATTTTTGTGTTCCAACAATTGGTACCAAAGCATTGGTTCCCTTGGAGAATCTTAATCATCTCAGGTAGATCTTGGAAAAGTGAACACAATGGCCAGTCAAGAGGGTTCATCCACAAACAAGGTACCTTTGTTTGATAGATCAAATTATGATTTTTAGAGCATTAAGATGGAGACATATTTGGAATCTTTATGGTTTGATTTATAGATGTCTATCAAAAATGGATATACACCACCTACTACTGCTCCTACTGATGTTTTAGGAAAGAAAGACTATGAGAACAATGCAAAGGCAAAGCATGTTATTCTTTGTGGATTGTCTAGCTCAGTGTTTGTTAAAGTAATGCATTGTCAAACTGCAAATGATATTTGGAGTAAATTGAAAAGAATCTATGAAGGAGATGATAAAATAAAGCAGACAAAGATAAATATTATTAGAGCCAAGTTTGAAGTTCTGAAGATGAGTGAAGAAGAAAAGATAGCAGATTATCTTCTCATAGTTGATGAAATAGTGAACTCAATCAGAGGGTTTATAAAAGAAGTAAAGGATTCAGTCACTGTTCAAAAGGTTTTAAGGTCCATTATATTCAAGTATGACTCCAAGATATCTATAATAGAGGAAGCAAGAGAAATGGATAAGATCACTCTTGATGAACTGCATGATGTATTCACTGCATATGAAATGAGGACAAAGAATACAGAGGCATCCAAAAGAGAAGCTGCATTCAATACTACCAACAAAGAGAAGGTTGAAGTATCTAAGAAGGACAAGGAAGGAGCCTCCATATTTGAACATGAAAAGAGTGATGAGGAAGAAGCAAACTTCATCAGAAAATTAAGAAGAGGCTCTGACAAGTATAGAGGTAAGTTACCCTTTAAGTGTTTTTGATGGGGAGCCCTATACCTCAAGAGCACTCTTGCTCTTCCCAAGACCTATTCTTTGGTATTCTTAGGGTATTCCACTCTACCATACTCAGGTATTTCTCTTAAACCCCTAACACCTTGTAGGTCTCTCCACCAATTTCAAAATCTTCATCAACATTCTCAATTCGCCACTAGGCTTCCATGAGCTCCAAACTCTAGCCCAAGTGTGCCCTAACCACTCCGGGGCTAAGGTAAGGTGGTATTGTTGTTCTTTAGGTGTTTTGACTCCTCAATGATCTATTTCATTGGATACTTTCACCTTTTTCCCTTCGCTTTCAAGATTTTCTAGTTTATAGGCCTTGTAGCCTTTTTGCCCCTTTTAGGCCTCCTAGAACCTTGTTTCTTGGCTTTTCTCAAAAATGGCCTTAACAATCCCCAAATATTTTTGGATATCCTTCCTATTAGTACCCTAGGATTCAAGATTTACCAGGTGTAAGGTTCTGCAAGTGTCCGTACATAGGACTGTCCTCATACCCCCTATTTTCAAGGGTTTCTAGGGTTTTGGCTCCTTTTTCTAACTTTGAGGGCTTCAATGACCTCCTCAACACTCCTCCTTGCACAAACATGTCTGGAATACATGTGACCACACTCTCTTTCTATTTATTGGCACAAACCAATCCATTTATTAGCTTTCTTTACTGTTGTCCTCTCCAAGCCACTAGCCAGAATGCACTTGCACTCGCCTAGTGCTTGTTGAATTCAACTCTTCCCCTACAAACCATGACTCCACACACAATATTTACACTGTAAAAATAGTCCCCTACTTGATTACAAGTGGCCATGGTATCCTTTCCATGGGAATTCAAGTGGGGATCATGATTTTCAAAAACTGGCCTGAACCGGCTATAAGGCCAAAACTCCAAAAACTTGCAAAACAGAAAACAATTGAATTAAATGGATAATATAATGCCTCACACAGTAAATAAATGACACAAAGGAAAACATCAAACCATCAGACAAGACCTTTCAATCCATCATTGATTGGATGAAGGCTCAAACATAAATATTCACTGAAAAGTTGTTGAATTCCAATCATACAATATGCTCTCCAAGTCTCAATTCATGAAAATGAACTTCCAACCTAGGTATTAGGGTTTGGATGACCTTATATACATTTCTCCCATGTGCTAGGACCCTTGGGTCAGACTTAGAACAACATTAATGCTACTTTTCAACTTTTAGGCCAAATTCCTAAGACAACATTGTCTAGTTTTTCCCAATCTCTACACTAAGACTTTTCCAAACCTCAAAGCTCTAAACCAACCTAATTTTTCCATAACACACACATAAAAAACACACTTGGTACTTTATAACATAGTCCTTATTCCCTTGGTGGTTGGCTAGAACCACCTACAAGCCAAAAATCACTAAGATCTTCCAAAAGACCTTAAGGTGCTCCTGCACCATTCTCCCCCTGCAGCAAATAAGTTAAGGAACCTGTGGTGTCAAGAGATCCTCACAAATTCCATGCTTATTAAAGTCACCTTCTGCTAACCAAGTAGCCTCTGACTCTGGTTGATGTTTCCACTTCAGTAGGTGCTCCTTGTATGTCTTGTGCCTAGTCTTCTTCTCCCTTGAGTCTAAAATCCTGTCCACTTGTGGTCTGATCTAATCAGGTACCTTGAGTGCTTCCACATCCTTTTTTATCTCAGCATTGTACTATTCTTCATCCATTTATGGTCCTTTATACTTCACCAAGTCCTTCACATTGAAGATAGGAGAAATAGACATCTCCTTGGGTAACTCCACCTTATATGCATTTGACCCATACTTAGCCAACACTTTACATGGCCCTATCCTTTTCATCTGTAGCCTGCTTGGTATGCCTTTCTGTAACCTTGACTTGTTCAAGTATACCATCACCAAATCACCTATCTCAAATTGTAATTCTCTTCTCCCTTCATCTCTCTTAGCCTTCAACTTTTGATTAGCCTCTATCAATGTCTTTTTGACCTGCTCATGAACCTCTCTCATTGACTGAGCAAAATCATCAGCATGTCCACTGATCCCTTCATATCCTTTTAGATCTCTAAGCTCAAGTACACCCCTTGGATGTAAACCATAGACTATCTCAAATGGACTCTTACCCATAGTCCTATTTGTGCTATCATTGTAAGCAAATTTTGCTTGTGGAATCACTTGCTCCCATCCTTGTCCATACTCCTTAGTTAAGCATCTCAACAAGTTCCCAAGTACCCTATTGATCACCTATGTCTGTCCATCCGTTTGTGGATGATATGCTGAGCTATGAGACAAGTTGATTCCTAGCCTCTTCCAAAGAGTTTTCCAAAAATGCCCCATAAACTTCACATCTCTATCTTCAACTATGCTCCTTGGAAACCCATGTATCCTCACTACTTCCCTAAAGAATAGGTGTGCAATCTGACTTGCATCATGTGTTGTCTTGCATGGTATGAAATGGCTCATCTTGCTGAATCTATCCACTACAACAAACACACTGTCCAAACCAGTTGATGTCCTAGGTAGTCCTACTATGAAGTCCATGCTTATGCATTCCCATGGTCTATTTGGAATGGGTAATGGCTGGTAAAGACCTGCATTGCTTGATGTTCCCTTTGCCTTTTGACATACTCCACATTGTTCAACATATCTTCTTACATCTCTTTGCATCTTAGGCCACCAATAGAACCTCTCCACTAAGTCTAGTGTCTTGTTCAAACCAAAGTGACCACTCAAGCTGCCATTATGCTTTTCTTGGATCAGATTCTCCCTCATAGAACCTCTAGGAACACACAATTGCTTTCCCCTAAACAATAAGCCATTTTACAAGGTGTAATCAGCATATTCACTGTGAAAATGGTTCTCAAAATCAGTACATACCTTGTATATTTCTGAGAAATCAGAATCTCCTTCATATAGATCTTTGAATCCTTCAACCCCTATGATTTGTAACTGTATCTCTTGGACAATAAGCAACCTCCTACTAAGAGCATCAACAACCTTGTTGTTAACCCCCTTCTTATGCTTGATGGTAAAAGTGTATGACTGCAAAAACTCCATCCACTTGATATGCCTCAAACTGAGCTTCTCTTGAGTATTTATGTAGCTTAAAGCCTGATTGTCAGTGTATACCACAAATTCCTTTGGCAATAGATAGTGTCTCCACTTCTTAAGAGCCTGCACCAAAGCATATAGCTCTAAGTCATAGGATGAGTACCTAGACTTTGTTTCATTCAACCTTTCGCTAAAGAATGCCACTGGCATGCCTTCTTGGCTTAGGACAGCCCCAACTGCTATGTTACTTGCATCGCATTCCACTATGAATGGTTTGTCAAAAATTGGTAAAACTAAGATAGGTTGGGTAGCTATCTCCTTCTTCAACCTTTCAAATCCTTCATTGGCTTCTTTGGTCCACACAAACTTTGTTTTCAGTCCTCCTTTAATGGTGTCAAGAACCGGTGCACAAATTTCACTAAACCTTCTCACAAACTTCCTATAGAATTGTGCCAATCCATGGAAACTCCTAACTTCTATCCCTGTCTTTGGAGTAGGCCAACTAAGAATGGCTTCAACCTTTCTTTTATCCATCTTCAAGTTCCCTTGAGATACCACAAATCCTAGATAGACTAACCCTTGCTTGATGAACTCACTCTTCTCAAGATTGATGGTGAGCTTCTCCTCTTGAAGTTTCTTCAACACAAGTTCTAGGTGCTTCATATGTTCTTCTATTGTTTTGCTAAAGATGAGGATATCATCTAGGTAGACAACCACAAAGACTCCTATAATGTCCTTCAAGACCTCATTCATTACCCTCATAAAAGTGCTAGGTGCATTTGTAAGCCCAAATGGCATCACTAACCATTCATATAACCCTTCTGTGGTTTTGAATGATGACTTCCATTCATCTCCCTCCTTCATCCTAATCTGATAATAGCCACTTTTCAAATCAATTTTGGAATAGAACTTAGCACCCCCTAAACAATCCATTAGATCTTCTATCCTAGGAATAGGAAACCTATATCTAATGGTTATCCTATTTATGGCCCTAGAATCAGTACACATCCTCCACTTATCTCCCTTCTTAGGTGCCAACACAATTGGAACAACACATGGACTTATGCTCTTTCTGATCAGCCCTTGGTCCAAAAGTTCTTGAACTTGCCTTGCTATCTCTTTGTTCTGCTCCGGTGTCATCTTGTATGCAGCCTTGTTAGGTAGTGTTGCTCCTGGTATAAAGTCTATTTGATGACTGATTGCTCTCTTAGGTGGTAGTGTAGCTAGTGTACCTTCACAAATAATGTCCTTGAACTGATCCAATAGTCGCTTCACTTCTGCTGTCATAGGTAGCTGATTAGGTAACTCCTCTTCCTTTGGCTTCAACATGATTGCATAGACAACTCCTTCTTCTTCCTTGATGTCTTTTAGAAATTCCTTTCCACTTAACAAAAGGACACTAGTTTTTTCCTTTTCCACTGTATTTTCTTCTAACAAAGACTGTATTTTGTAAGTCACTCCATCCTTCTTGAATGAATACTTATTCTCCTCGCCATGATGCACTGCCTCCCTATCATATTGCCATGGTCTACCAAGCAGCAGATGGAATGCATCCATTGGTAGCACATCACATAGTATCCTATCATGATACTTTCCTATAGTTAACTCAACCCACACTTGTTCATTGACTAGTACATTCTACCCCTTGTTCAACCAAGTAACCTTGCAAGGGCACACATGGGGTTTCTTGGTGAGTTTCAACTTTTGTACTGTTGCCTCCTCTGAGATGACATTATCAGTAGACCCTGAATCAATGATGACCATGCAAACCTTTCCTAGTATCTTGCACTTGACTCTAAAAAGAGCTCTCCTTTGTTTGTGTTCTTCCTCGATAGGTGCTTTGATCAAAATTCTCCTTAACATGAGATTCTCACTTTTCTCTAAATCTAGACTCACCTCTGATTGTTTGGAGCAGTCCTCTTCTTGAACATAGTTTATATTACTCTCACTTTGTGAAGATGTTGGCTTGTCAGGACACCTATAAGCTGGATGACCCAACTGTCCACAATTGTAGCATTTCATGGAAGAAAAATGAGAGCTTCTGCCAAAGCCTCCTAATCTGCCTCTTCCTCCATTGTTTGAGCTTCTACCTCTGTAACCCCCTCTACTATTTGTCTCATGGGACTACTCTCCACCTTTGGAATCACCTTGCCCTTTGTTCTCTTGGCTTCTTCCACCAAAACCTCCTCTATGTCCACCTCTAGGGTCTCTACCTCTTCCTTTACCCCTAGTATTGGAATCTTGTTTCTTTTTCAGTTTCTCTTCCACCTTAATAGCCATTTGATAGCAGCTATGGAGGGTAGTAAGTGTGAAAAGACTCAACTCCTCTTGGATGCTCCATCTAAGACCGTTTAGGTACCTAGCCACCTTGATGCTTTCAACTTCTTGCACTCTAGATCTAAGGCTTAGTTTTTGGAACTCCTCTGTATATGTAGCTACATCTAGGTCTCTTTCTCTGAGATTTTTCCTCTTCTTGTGCAATTGAATATCAAAGTCCTCAGGTAGATAGTTCTCCTTCACTTTAGCCACCATTGTCTTCCAACTTCCTATGGGTTTCTTGCCTTCCTTCTATCTTTCTTCTTGTAGAAACTTCCACCAAGTTAATGCTTGTCCTCTTAGCCTTGATTTGGCTATCTTCACCTTTTGTGCTTCTATAACTCCATCACATTCAAAGTGATTCTCCATTCCCTCTATCCATTCCATAACCAACTCTGCATCCATTCTTCATGTGAACACAGGGATACCTTCAAGTGCCTTGCCACTCAATGCCTTTAATGCTTTGAGGAAGAGTTCCTCTGCTAATGGAGGGTCAGGTTTTGGTTCTATGTCCTCTTCCTCTTGGTATTTACCCTTGCCTTTGTCCTCTAACAACTGCACTTTAATCTTGCTTGTTGTTTCAACAACTTCTTCCAATTTTTACTTCATCTCTTCCATAGCCTCTTCAAGAAGCCTATTCTTCTCTTGCTAGTCTATCAAGTCTCTAGCTAGCTCTGCATTGGTCACCATGGTATTTTCTCCTATGGATTCACTTCCCTCTGACATTTACTAGTTTCAATTCCCAAGCCTTTATTGGCTCTGATACAAATTTGATGGGGAGCCCTATACCTCAAGAGCACTCTTGCTCTTCCCAAGACCTATTCTTTGGTCTTCTTAGGGTATTACACTCTACCCTACTCAAGGATTTCTCTTAAACCCCTAATGCCTTGTAGGTCTCTCCACCAATTTCAAAATCTTCACCAACACTCTCAAGTCGCCACTAGGCTTCAATGAGCTCCACACTGGCCCAAGTGTTCCCTAACCACTCCAGGGATAAGGTAAGGTGGTCTTGTTGTTCTTTAGGTGTTTTGACTCCTCACTAATCTATTTCATTGGATACTTTCACCTTTTTCCCTTCGCTTTCAAAATTTTCTAGTTTCTAGGCCTTGTAGCCTTTTTGCCCCTTTTAGGCCTCCTAGAACCCTGTTTCTTGGCTTTTCTCAAAAACGGCCTTAACAATCCCCAAATATTTTTGGATATCCTTCCTATTAGTACCCTAGGATTCAAGATTTACCAGGTGTGAGGTTCTGCAAGTGTCCGTACATAGGATTGTCCTCATACCCCCTATTTTCAAGGGTTTCTAGGGTTTTGGCTCCTTTTTCTAACTTTGAGGGCTTCAACGACCTCCTCAACACTCCTCCTTGCACACACATGTCTGGACTACATGTTACCACACTCTCCTACTCTTTATTGGAACAAACCAATCCATTTATTAGCTTTCTTTACTGCTGTCCTCTCCAAGCCACTAGCCAAAATGCACTTGCACTCACCTAGTGCTTGTTGAATTCAACTCTTCCCCTACAAACCAAGACTCCACACACAATATTTACATTGTAAAAACAGTCCCCTACTTGATTCCAAGTGGCCATGGTAGCTTTTCCATGGGAATTCAAGTGGGGATCATGATTTCCAAAAACTGGCCTGAACCGACTATAAGGCCAAAACTCCAAAAACTTGCAAAACAGAAAACAATTGAACTAAATGGATAATCTAATGCCTCACACAGTAAATAAATGACACAAAGGAAAACCTCAAACCATCAGAGAAGAATTTTCAATCCATCATTGATTGGACGAAGGCTCAAACACAAATATTCACTAAAAAGTTGTTGAATTCCAATCACACAATAAGCTCTCCAAGTCTCAATTCATGAAAATGAACTTCCAACCCAGGTATTAGGGTTTGGATGACCTTATATACCTTTCTCCCATGTGCTAGGACCCTTGGGTCCAACTTAGAACAACATTAATGCTATTTTTCAACTTTTAGGCCAAATTACTAAGACAATATTGTCTAGTTTTTCCCAATCTCTACACTAAGACTTTCCCAAACCTCAAAGCTCTAAACAAACCTAAGTTTGCCATAACACACACATCAAAAACACACTTGGGACTTTATAACATAGTCATTATTCCCTTGGTGGTTGGCTAGAACCACCTACAAGCCAAAAATCACTAAGATCTTCCAAAAGACCTTAAGGTGCTCCTGCACCAGTTTTAATTGTGGTAAAGTAGGTAATTTTGCTGCTAAATGCCCTTACAATAAGAAGGATAATGTCGAACAAGAAGTAGATAGTAAAAAGAAGAAACCCGACTTTCATAAGAAGAAAAGTTTTATGAAGAAGAAGGGTTTGTATGTTCAAGAGGAGAGTGATTCATCTGATGCTAGTGATAATTCAAATGATGAACAAGATTGTCCCTTTATGATGGAAGAAAATGGATTTCTCTTCACAACAAAAGAATATGAAAAACAAAAAGATGGAAAGGTTGAGGATCTTGGTGAAGAAGGTGAAGAAGAAGGATAATTTTACCTTGAAGGAGAAATAATTTGTGCTTTAGAAGAAATTGATAACCTAAGAGAGAAGGTTGATAGCTTGAAAAAGAAGAATAAGCATATTAAGAAGTTTTCACAAAAAGAGACCAATAGGCTAACCAAAAATCCTAAAGAATTTAATCAGATGGTGGTGAGCTTGAAGATACAAGTGGAGGAAGCCAAGAGAATTGAAGATGTAGTTAAATCTAAACTACGATCCAAAGTTTACAAATGTATGAAGATAGAGGCAAAAATAGTTGCTTAAGAAAAGACCTGTAAAAGGACAGAGAACATATAGAAAAAGGATTGAAGTTGAAAGGAGGCTTGAAGAGTCTTGATGGATTACTAAACACACAAAAGCCTTCTAATAAAGAGAAATATGGTTTGGGTTTAGAGAAAGGGAAGATTACTCTTACCAGTGCTTCTGCAAAACTATATGAGAAATTTAGAGTAGGAGAAAATTCTAGTACATATGGTGAGAGAGCATGCAATGATAATACATATGGAGATGAGAAGAAACCATATGAGATGAAGAATGTTGAGGAAGAAAAGAAGCTTGTTGCAGACAAAAAGAAGAACCAACCAGTTCCTTATTATTAGAAGAGGTAGAACATAAGAATAGCTGATGCTAATGGATTCATAAGGGTGAGAGGTTTTAAGAATCCAAAGAAAAGAAGGACCCCTCATCTTGCTCAAGGAAACGCTATGACCAGGTATTCCTCATACTTCTATGGGTACTGTTATACATGTAATCAATTTGGTCATAGGGCTAAAGAGTGTAGAGTTCTTCCTAAAACGAGTTCAAATTTTGTAAGCAAAAATACATTTGATCCTTTAGCTGACATGAATGTAATATGTTACAATTATAATAACTTTGGTCATATAGCTAAGAATTGTAGAAAAAAAATTTATAAGATCAAATGTACAGAATGAGGAAAAGAAAAACACACCTCCTAAAGTAAACAAAGAGTCTAAAGTCTCTGAAAAGAAGGAAGAGAAGGTAGAGAAAGAAACCTAAGAAGGCATGGAAATAAAAAGAGTAGATGCTCACTCAATCAATGATTAAAAAAAATGACACTTCATGCCAAAAAGAAAAATCTATAGGTAATAGATAGTGACTTATCTAAGAATATGATTGGTGATGAGAAAATTCATCCAACTCAAGAAATGTAAGGAAGGATCAACCATTTTGGGTGACAACATTGCAATGAAAATATATGAAAAAGGAACATTGAGCATAGATGGTAAATTACCTACAAAAGATGTTCTTTATGTTGAAGGTTTGAAGCACAACCTGCTGAGTGTGAGTTAGATGTGTGACAATGATTATAAAGTCACATTTAATTCAAAAAGATGTAAGATAAGGAAAAATGGAAAAACAATTGCACAAGGAGTAAGAACTAAAAGCAATCTCTATAATCTCAATGAAGTAAAAGGTTATAATTGTCTAAAAGGACAAGTTGATGAGAGTTGGTTGTGGCATACGAGAATGAGGCATGTAAATTTTGATAACTTGGTGAAAGTGAGCTCGAAAGGGTTGGTAAGGCACATGCCTAAGATAACGAAACTTGCAAACACCACCTATAGAGAATGTCAAATAGACAAGCATACAAGGGTCAAATTTCAAACAAAAGAATACTCAACTACAAATCCCTTGCAACTAAATCACACTGATTTGTGTGTTCCTAAGAGGACAAGAGGATTCAAAGCTGAAAGATACTTCATGTAGTTGATTGATTGCTATTCAAAAATGACATGGGTAACATTTTTAAAGGATAAGTTTCAAGAATTTGAAAGATTCAATATTTTTAGAACCATGGTTAAAAAGGAGATTGGCAGACAAATCAAATTCTTAAGATCAGATGGAGGTGGAGAATTCAAATCAAATGAATTCATTGAATATTGTGAGAACCATGGAATCAAAAGACAATATTCTGCATCAAGAACTCCACAACATAATAGAGTAGTCAAGAGAAAGAATAGGATAGTTAAGGAGATGGCCAGAACAATGCTAAATGAGGCCAAATTAGTAGATGCATATTGGAGAGAGGCAATTCATACTATAGTTTATATTTTGAATAGAGTTAAAATAAGAGCAAATAGTAATAAGACTCCCCATGAACTATGGTACGATAGACCTATATCTGTCAATTATGTTAAAGTGTTTGGTAGAAAGTGCTACATCAAGAGAGAAGAAGATAAATTGGGAAGATTTGATTCTAGATGTGATGAAGGAACATTTCTTAGATATTCCACCCAAAGCAAAGCTTTAAAATGTTATAACAAAAGATTGCACAAGATTGTAGAAACCATCAATGTCAAGATTGATGAAGATATAAAACATGTTAAATATGATAGAGATAACTTTGAAGATTAATCGGATTGTGAAGAATATATTGTTGATGAAGAGCTCGAAGAAGAGAATGAAAAAGCTCATGTAAAATATGTACAAAAGGATCATCCTGCAAATCAAATAATTGGAAACAAAAATGAGGGTGTTCAAACAAGGAGAAGAGTGCAAAGAATAAGGAACAAATAATTTTTTCTCTCTTGTCTTAGATTGAACCTAAAAGCTATGATAAGGCCATCAAGGATGAGAGTTGGATAAAGGAAATGGAAGAGGAACTTAATCAAATTGAAAAAAATAAGACATGGGAATTGGTTCTGAGAACCCCAAGAAAAAATATGATAGGTACTAAATGGGTGTTTAGAATCAAGCTCAATGAAGATGGAGCTGTTGTAAGGAATAAGGAAAGATTGGTGTGCAAGGGGTATGCACAAGTTGAAGGCATAGACTTTGAAGAAACATTTGCACGTGTTGCAAGATTAGAAGTCGTAAGAATATTTTTTGCATTTCCAGTTTATAAAGGATTTAAATTCTATCAAATGGATGTTAAATATTCTTTTCTAAATGAAAACCTTGAAGAAGAAGTTTGCATAGAACAACCAAAAGGATTTCACTTGTCAGAAGAAGAAGATTATGTTTACAGACTAAGAAAAGCTTTGTATGGTCTAAAACAAGCACCTAGGGCATGGTATTCCAGATTAGACTAGTACCTATAACAAGGGTTCAAGAAAGGATGTGTAGATAGTAATTTGTACTTTAAATATGAAGGTGAGCACATGACTATTGTTGTTCTATATGTGGATGACATCATATTTTGTGGTAGAAGTGAAAATGTGTAAAGAGTTTGCTATTCAAATGCAAACTGAACTTGAGATGTCAATGCTAGTAGAAATGTCATTTTTACTTGGTTTACAGATAGCACAAACCGATGATGGTATATTTATATCTCAAACTAAGTATGTTAAGGAAATGCTTAAAAGGTTTGGAATGGAAGATAACAGAGCAGTTAGTAACCCTACGATAACTATATGTAAGTTGAGCAAGTCAGATGAGTCCTTGAATGCAAATCAAACAATGTATAGGTCTATGATTGGAAGCTTGTTGTACTTAACTACATCAAGACCATATATTATGCAAGTAGTTATATGGTTGCAAGATTTCAAGCCGCTCCTAAGGAGTCTCATGTCAACTTAGTGAAAATAATTTTTAGATACATTAAAAGAACTATTGACTATGGACTATGGTATCCCAAGAGTAAAGATTTCACTTTGACAACATAAACAAATGTTGATTGGGTTGGAAGTGTAGATGATAGAAAAAGCACTAGTGGTGGTGCATTTTTATTGGGAGACAAACTTATTTTTTTGATGATAAAAAATAAAGAATTAGTCACTCTTTCTACAATAGAAGCACAACATGTAGGAGTTGTAGCATGTTGTACTCAGGTATTGTGGATGAAGTATACACTTACAAACATCAAAATTGAGTACAAAGAATCTATCTCTATTCTTTGTGATAATTCAAGTGCAATAAACATCTCAAAGAATCGAGTGATGCATTCTAGGACAAAGCACATATCAATCAAGTATCACTTTATAAGAGAGAAGGTTGCAAATTAGGAAGTCACCATGGAGTATGTGCCAAACAAAGATCAAGTGGCAGATATTTTCACCAAGCCTCTTTCCAAGGAACAATTTGAATATCCGAGGCAGAAGTTGGGAGTAATTTCTACATCATATCACTAAATATTAGTGATAGGGCATAAACCTAGGGGGAGCTTCATACATATTTCATTCATCCCTGGAAATAAAGAGAGAAATCAAGTCAGGTAAATCTGGTTTTACAAATTTTTAACGAATTGATGGTTGCAGATTCTTGCACACATTCTTTCTCTTTGAATTTATTGTCAAAGGAGGAGAATATCCAACAAGGGAGAAAATTTTAGGTGCAACAAGCTATTTAGGAGTGACACTTTGCAATTGATGTCAAAGGGGGAGAACTTGTGCAAAATCTCATGCAATTGAGAAAGAGGGAGAAAATCAAGCAAATGCTCATTTTCTAAGGAGGGATTGTTATGTATATGCACTCATATGGTTTTGATTAATTGGTAAAAACTAGTTTAGTTGATTGGTACAGTGTTGGTTCAGTTGGTAGAGCATGAATTGGAACATTCATAATTGGTATAGAGCATTTAGAGCATTTGGTTTTTCCATTAATGACAAAGGGTGATATTGTTGGCATAATGTTTTCATTGATGTCAAAAGGTGTCATTGATGTCAAAGGGGAGTTCAATTGAAGTTTGAATGTCATTAAGCTCAGTAGATCAGTTTCTAGAAGAATATGATGGAGAGAAGAGCGCGTTTCTAAAATTTTGTAAAGTTACTGAAAAGTTGCAAAGTTTTCATGATGTTGCAGAGGTTACTTCTAGAAGTCAAAGGAGTAAACTAAGACAAGATTCAATGTGGTTTTTTCAAGAGGATCCACTTGGTATGGTTTGCATGATCAAAGGATGTTTAATGAGCTCAAAAATGATTTATTTATACCATTTGGTCAAACTAGGGTTTTGTAGTTAAACCCTAAATGTTGTAATCATGGTGATGACCAAATTTTATGTTTTGATGTTGACTGGGTACAAATGGTAACATGTCACATAAGTTACAACTTATTTCCTTTGTATCGTTGAGGAGACCGACCTCCTTTCCTAGCACTACCGATTAGCAGAGTGTGTGCATCACAACATGTCTTCGCATCACATTTTACACTCTTCATGTGCTATGCACTTTTACAATGTGTGATATGTTCTCTTGAAGATCTAATGGTGTTCATTTGTGTTTGTGGATCAAACGTCTATCACTTCATTGCTTCACATCGATGTTGTGAAGAAAAAGGGTTGTGTGCAACTAGCCACATGCGGTGAAGGAGATCAACGGTGAAGATTAGAGCATGGACGATATAATGGCTATCACACTATGTCTTCATATGGTGTTTTTAAGTTTACCTCAACATATGCTTTGTAAGATGTGCGATAGAGATAAATCAATGGTAGAGGATAGTTGGAGGAGATCTAATGATCATTGCTTCATTGCTTCACATCGTTGTTGTGAAGCAAAAGGAAGGAGATAAATGTTTGATATGTGATGGGAGAGAAAGTGGAGTTTGACGTAATCAAGGACATGTGGCTAGATACAATTGCATCACCAATGTTATTCACATCACAGTTGTGAATAACCCAATGCCAAGGAAATATGCAATAGACAAAAGGGTTGTGATGAAGAGATGGTGGGTCCCTTCTTCAAAATAGCAATGGAGCGATAAGGTGGACACATATTTTATGAGAAAGGTGGCGAAGTTGTATTGCATTGTTTCCACTCTCCCTCTTTCCTGCTTGATCCATTGGGTGAGTCATAGGGAATATATAGCCATTTTCCACTTATTTCCAAGTATCAAACCCTAGAGTATTCAAATAGGTTTGCATCATTATGCTCCAAAAGGTATAATTTGTTTCATTAAATAATTGTGTCATGTTTGATGAGAATCCATATCCTTCTTGCCTAGCCATATGTGCTCTTTAAATCGTCCTTCTAGTGGTTAGACTATCTCTTAAGGAACCCGCTCTAGACCAATTGAAGAGCACTCAATTATACTAAGATGGGGGTGAATCAATCTAACAATAATATTTTACTTTTTCAAAACTTTATCAACCACAACAATAATACTTCAAAAATTAATCATCCATAGCAATAGCACACATGTAAGATATAACAATTAAGAACATAGAATGAACACACGATTTATGTGGAAACCCTTGCGGAAGAAAACCACAAAAAATATTTCTTATATCTAGAACTTCTCTCATAGTCTTCGTAGGAACAAACCCATTGGAGACTCCAATCCCCACTTACAAGATTTGTAGGCACCAATGCATTGGAGACACTATTCCCCACAACTAAGCACCAAATAAACAAGAGACACCAATCTCTTATTTTGATAGGCGCCAACCTATGAATCTTTCAATGGATGATTTATCTTCACAAGATCTAAATGTAGATACACTTTTCTTCACAAATATGATTTTAAGTGATACAATTCTTTTCTCTGCAAGCTTAATCACAAATCTAATGCAATGTCCTTCACAAATCTGCATGCATTTTTTTCACAAATCTAATTATCTTCCTTCATAAATTTGCTCCTACTTTCTTCAATACAAGTTTGAAATATTCTTCATTATTTCTATAATCTAGGTTTGCTCCAAATGATCTAGTTTTTATTGTATTTATGCTCTTAATGATTGTTCACAATCTTGTCATAATTATCTCCAATTTGAGTTCAATATAGATCTTCAATACTCTTGAAATTTTTTTATCTAATTTTGCTCTTTAGTGAACTAATATATCATAGTATTTCTGCTTTTATTCCTCTTCACAATCTACTCTTAAAATTTGAATAATATTCTTTTTCACTTGCTTTCAAAATCTCCAAACAATCTTCTTTTATATCATCTCCAAAGAAGGCAACCACATGGGAAAGACACATCTTACAAAGAGATGTAACTTTTATTTATAAGTTCCTTTTCATAAGAAAAATTGGGCACACCTTTTGAGGGGTTGGCCCCTTTTAATGAAATTTATTTATTTAATTTTAATTTCCCCAAATGGGGTGACACTATAAGGGGGTCGATCCATTTTAATTTCCCCAAATTTATCCGAAAGAACAGAGCTCAACAAAAATCCCACTCCACCTCTATAGGAGTAGCTACCAAGGAGGATAAGGAAACCCCTTCAACCAAAGCCACAACACTCTAACAACCTCCAGGACCACTTCAATAAGACAAGCATCCACCTCAATAAGAGCTTCAAAAGAGAGTACCCGAATAGAGGGCTTCCCATCAGAGACACGGTAGCCAACTTCACCTCAAAAGAAGTCATCTTCACCTCCATAGAAGACACTTCTTGAAGATCCCAATAGAGAGCCAACGCTCCAGAAGAAAGGGAAAACTCAACAACCAAAGGCAACACAAGAGAAAGGAGAAAGATTCCCTTAGGCCAAAACTTCATCTAAGACAATAGATACAACTTTAAACAATCCTAGACCACAAAAAAAATTAGAAACAAGGACAACATAGGCTCCCTTTCACTCCAAGAAAAATAGGGGCTCAAATAAACAAAGCCTAGCCATTAAACCAAAATTTGGGAGCAACCCAAACAAAGCATCCTCCAAGGGAAAGACAACCCTCATAGAAAATAAAAACATCACAAACCATAGGGGGTTCAAGAAATCATGGTCAACCAACAACACCAACTCAACAGTAGAACAGAGGCTAGTAGGAACGCCTTCCACAACCAAGCAAACACCCACAAAAGCAACATGGAGGGAAAACCACTACTCCATCACAATCTCAATAGTAAAATAGTCATTAAGCACAACCCTCTTAAGACCCCAAAACACCATGACCTCCTCAAACGGCGAGGGGAGCTGCATGGAGTCAACAATGGAGGAGGAAGGCACCAACTCACCCCCCATTCTAAAATGAAACCCTCAAAAGATAAAAAAAATAACTCATTAAACAAGCATTAGGGGAAAACCAACAACTAAAAATGGCCCAAAAAAGAGCACCAGTACCCATGAGGCAAAAGGAGCTTTCAAAGGTGCCCAGACAGCTAGCAGAAGCATAAAACCACAACACAATAGGCCAGAAACCAATGCTAGAAGAAATCAAGAACACCACAATAGCCCAATAGGGCAACAACAACAAGAAGCTCGGCAACAATGCTTCCAAGCAAGCCAGAGACAACAACCAACACCACCTCGCCGCATCCCAACAGGCTAGCAAAAGCACCCAACCCAGTAGCAAAAAACCTTCCACATCCTGGAGCAAGCCCACAATAGCACCCAACCCTACAGCAAAAAACCATCCGCCTCTTTTGAATCTTCTCCTTCCTCTCCAGCATCAACCCCTGATTTCAAATTTCCGCCCCCGCTCCTTTTCCCGGTCCCTCTCCGCTCCATACCCTTTTCTTAAATGTTGTTATAACATATTTTCTTTAAATTAAAAACTTGTTAATTTGGAAACTATAAACTATTAAACCAAACAAGTATGCTTTGACAATCTTCTCATTACCAATTGAGCTACACAAGTGTTTAGTGTTTCTTTATGCAATTATAAATATTCACATTATAACTAATATATGCAAACTTTTGCAAGCCCTATCTCCCTCTGCATGATAATCTATTTGTCCAACAATGATCAATAGTTAAGGCTATCAACATTTTGAACAACATATCTCATCCTTACCAAAGCTTTCCTTGAATACTTTTCAACTTTAATTCTAAAATATGTCTTTTTTCCAAACTTAAAAACGTGAAATTTCCACAGTTCATGATATCAATATAGTAAAACTTTTGGATTTTGACTGAATAACATGTTTTATCAACGTTTTCGATCATACTCCATGATCCATCATCAGAATAAAATAAAACCAAAAAAATGAATATTTTAAATTTGAAGAGAAATCAAAATAAAATACAAAACTCCTTTTGTTTTTAAGATAGATGATATCCATCTTATCGACCTTTTGCATCAAAAAGTTTCATCTCCATCCAATCTCCTCTAAGCACCTTTGCTTTGGAGTTTCCTCTTCTTCAAGCTATTATAAATCAGAAACTCTTTCTTTGGTTAAATGATTTGCACCTTGGCACATTTTAAAACTCTTTGAAATATATATTCACCTGTCATTCCCCCGCCATAATCAAATTACAACATAAATTAGATTTAAAATTATTATATTCTTCTTGATCAACCATACATGCTAGCCGACCATACTTGGATTGATGAGTTTGCCCACATTCAGAATATTCAAGGAGTGGTGATATTATAGGGAGCAACATTTTAATATGAGGGGCAACGATTTATGCGAAATAGTTTTACTTAATAAAGGCAAGGATTATATTCATCAAGAGGCAACGATTAAGTGCATGAAAGAACAGTTATGAGGAGTAATGAAGTACAGATTTAAAGAAGTGATCGCTAACAAGGTTGTGTTAATGATAAAGAGATGACTATAATATTGTTTGAAGAGTGAAGAAGGCAACGACTGTGATCAGAAGACAACAATAATATATAAATAGAAGGTGGTGATTTATATGACAACAATTACCATCTTGTTATGAGCAATGAATACTATGTTAAAGAAAATTGTTAATATTCATTTAAGAGAGTAGTTTATATTATGAAGAGCAGCGCTATAACATAAGACAAAGTCAACAATCTCACATTAATGATGGAGTGATTAAAGGTGGAAATAATTCTTATTAACAAAAAGCAGCGATTAGTTGTTAAGGAAGCAATATTTCCTTAACAAAAGGACACGTCCATTTAAAAGGTTATCTCATTTAAAGAGATGTGCCCCATCATTGAAATATGAGGATATATAGGAAGGTGGGGCCATTTTTGGGAAAGCATTCATGGGAATGGATTGAGCAGATTGGAAACAAAGGAATAAAGATTGGAAATTATAAGAGATATATTGTATTGAGTATTATTACCAAGAATATATTTGATAAGTAATATATATATATATAATCATAATCATGTAATAATGATGCTTGCAACAATTATTAATTCTTATTAATAATTATTCAATTGATTTAATCTATTTGTTCCTCTTTAAGCAATCATGTGTAGGGTTGGCAAGGAAACATGTTAGGGAAGGGCGGTATAGTTTCTCCCAATGTAAGTACACCACCCTAAGTTGGATGGAATTGTCTTAGTTGGATGTTCCTGCGACTTGGGGTTAAGGGGGTATGAGCACGCCCTTAGGCTTAATTTGATGAATATTTTTTTGGTGTCCTATCATGCATTTCTCTCCAATCCCTGCCATGATTGGTTATTGGAAAAGAGTCTATAGATTGGATTCAAGTTTAATTTGTTAATCATTATTTCATAAATGTTAATAGTTCATTTATTCTTAAATTCAATATCTATCATATAATTTACTATGGAATATTATCTGTAAAACACTTTATGTTGTGTAATTGTCCCTTAAGGCAAATTCAGGGATACTCCAAGTAGGGGACATTACATCACCTTATACTTTGAACGCCTACAATCAGATTCCAAGCAGCTTTCAAAGGCTTTTCCTCCAACAAAGACCCTACTTCTAGCAATTCTAGACACCTTGTTTCCAACAGCCCCAACCAAATATAAACACATCAACAATTTTAACACCCCATCAAAATTTAAGTATTTGAAGTGATTTTAACACCCCATCAAATCATAAAATATTTGACACTGAATCAGATCATTAAACCGACGCATTACAAACACTAATAAACTTACCTTTAGACCCAACTTCCATTTGTTTTTGAAAGCCGCTGAAAGCTACAAAGACCATGATTCTCAAGATATAGCTGTGAAAATAAGTGTACACAAAAGGAGGTAGAGTCTTATAATCAAAGTTAAAATAACTCAAATGGTTAAATTGTAGATACATTTATACATAACAACCACTGCCGCCAGTGTACGTAGCCGGTTTTCCTACAAAAAATCATTCAATGCTAAAAGTGAAAACTTCACTCCCAGATATATTTTACCTCCATCGACACACAATTTAGCTCCAGTTACTACCCAATGACCAGGCATGTCTTCTGGACCCTTGGTCAATTCTGTTGTATCAACAAGCTTGGACAGCTTGGGGACTTGCCCAGGCACTGAAGGATGATCAGGATGTACGGCAGAATTAAGGATAACTGGTGGAGGCTTCGGTGGCTTTTGTTCTGAGAAGGAACTCATGCTGATCATTGATATAATACCTGACTTTTGAGATAAATTAGGAGAATAATCCCACTCAGATTTCCGAATGCTTGCTCCATCTACCTTTGAAAACTGAAGCTTCAAAAATAAGATCTTTTGTCTTTTCTTAAGACGAACTTCAAGCTGTGCCCCAGTCACAATTGATGCTGGATCACCTACCAATGATCCATTGCACTCAATAGGTGCAGTACAGACATGAGAGAAACTTTTCCACTGTACTGGCTCATAGTATTTATGATCAGATTCTTCGGGTTCAGCATCATCATAATCAGACAATTGCAAAAAATTTGGTGTAGTAGAAATATGCTGAAGATGGATTGCCAGTCTATTGCATTTCTTCCCTTCTAAGTACAAGCGAACGCCAGTCACAGGTTTCCTACCTACACTTACCTGCCCATTTGGCTAATCAGAAAGCTTCAAACATAAAACACATCACCAGCTGTAGGTTTCCTACCTAGACTTACAGCTATATAAAACATAAAACACATCACCAGCTGTAGAATTTTTAAAGAAAAACTTCACTTACTAGACTTGCATTGACATAAAGTTTCTGGCCCATTAAGCTGAATTGAAGCGATGTATTTCTATCTACTGTTGGTCCCGTTCCAAGAGAAGGTTCACTGAAGGCAGGAGCCCATTGTCTGGGAAGCTGGAATTCCAAAAACTGATGGAGTTCTTCAATGGGTGGCTTAACTGCAAGAATGTAGGCAGCGCGCCATTGTTAGAACTTAAGCAACAAAAACCCAAAACTTATAATAACACAAGCCTTCTAAAAGTAGATTGATAAATGAGGATCCCGATTTTTAACTTTCAACGAAATCTCTTCCATAAATCCATTTTTATGAGGCCATGGAAAAAAACAAAAACAAAAACAAAACAAAAAAAACTATCTTCAAAAGTTCAAACCCAATTCAGTTGTACAAAATCATGACCATAAAGAGACGTACACTTTTGAAGATCAATAAGACGAGCATCGTGACTGACTTTTTTCTGATAAAAAAACAACAGTACTAGTACTGAAGAAGTTAAAAAACACTCAATAGGATAGAGTCGGAAAATTCTTTGAGAGAAGGAAAAGCAAGAAATATAACTTTAAATTCAGGAAGCGAAGAACAGCTATTGAAAACCTATTTTATTGGCTACATTTGCAATGGTCAAGAGACAGAAGTGACAGAATGGTAACAAGAAACTATCTATATAACTGGAACATGATAATCAACCCTCTAAACATCGTAAAAAATCGGGATTGCGTCATTAGCAGATGTAGATTGGTGCAGCATATCTTCAAGCCAGTCCATGGTGGTGAGCTTCTTGTCTTTTATTGTGGTATCGCCTGGTTTCCTGGCATTGTAATCATGATGCATATAAATTCCTACAGTAGAAATTTCTATAAGTATGCTAGCAGATAGGTCTGTAATAATCACCCCTGGTTACTACCATTTTTTTAAATTTTATTTTATTATATCTTCAATATTCTCATTGATCAACCAAGCAACTTTTGTTCAATTAGAAGAGCTAGCTTCATAACTTTACTCAACCATAGCAAGGGTAGTAGCTCTACACCACAATGTATAATCTTGTATTAAATAAGATAAGCAAGCTCACACAACAAGACAATCCCTAGACCCAGACCTAATCCTTGAGGGTTCATTCAAGATCTGTCTGCCTACGTATCCCTTTCTAGGAATCAAAGGTGCTGTAATTCACATACCAAGATAGAAAGACGTCATCCACACCATTGGGATGAGATCTTCAACGTCAATCATTAATTGAGCTTATGATTCTGATTCAATCCACATACAATAGTATGATAGCCAATGCATTCCAAATAAATGTTAATTTCATGCCATCAATGTACCAATATCACATAACCAAACAGTGACCAACTTATACATACATCACATACATAAACAGTTATTAACTCGTGTATAGAAAACATGTACACAATGTGACTAACTTATGCATACATCACCTATACATAATGTGACTACTTCATGGATACATTGAATATACACAATATGATTAACTCATGCATACCTCACATACACACAATGAGAATAAATTAAACATCATCACATGTACACATAGTGACTAGCTCATACATACATCACATATACACAATGTGACTAGTTAGCAAAATGGAAGGTGGTTGCAACCTTACTACAAACATCTTTCCCTTTACTCGGTTCACTAACACAAAAGCCTATAATGTCCTCTTTTCCTAGGTAGTGATCTGTTGCAGAGATTAGTCCATCACTTCGTCCACGTGGACTAACAGGGTGGCTAGGGGGACCTTTGAGGGCGTTTGTGGACTTGTTCAGTCAACCCTTGAGCTTAGTTAGTGTTTTCCCAGCTCAATGTTTACCAAGTTTCTCGTAGTGTGCTTTTTGAAGCTTATTCAAACACTTGGACCATACTTACTATTTATAGTAAGTCATAGGGGTCACTGGTATGGTTTGTTGGCAATATTTCTATATTGGGAATAATGGCATATTTATATCCTGGTTCTATCTTGGTTTAAATGGTCCAATGTGTTAAGTTTTAATAATGCCAATGATAAAGTTAAATTAAATTATTTAACTTTGTGTTATTAATGAATATATTAGGACTTTATATTAAGGGGATATAAGTGTTTTTAAAAAGATACTTTATAATATATAGCGCCCAATTTAAAAAGGGGTTATAAGGTGGAAATCAAAATTAAATGAAATTGTAGAGAAAGGGGATTCGCTACTCATGAGTCTCTTTATTCTCAAGAGACTACCAAGGGGTGAACTGCCCTAAACTACCTCAAGAAACAATTCGAGAGTTCTAGAACCAAAAAGAGCAAATCACAAAGGTTTTCTAGACAAACTGACGAGCTCTCGACCAAAGGACGACAGTGCGGTGCACTAACGTCTCATACGGACCAAAAAGCAAGTTTGTCACAGAAAACAACAAGTGACTACTAGCAGTCTAATTACTGAGAACTTCCAGAGTACAGGAAAATAACAAAATACAATAGAATGGAGATAAAGTAAAGTAAATGAAAGGTAAGAAAATAAGAGAAGAAAGAAAGTGCTCACAACCATGCATGTAATGAAGCCTTCAACATGTGAATATCTTCAATACCTGCATGCATAAGAGTTGGAGAAAATGTTGGGGCTGTATAGGGGTTTTCCTTAGTCAAACCTCCATTTTGGTGTTCCCACCTCCACGGACAGCTAGATAAATAGAGAGAAATAAATTATGTGATGAGTGATAAAAGCAAACCCCACTCGAGGAGGAGAATCTGTATCACAAAATGTAGGTGATAAAAGCAATCCCTGCTTGAGGAGGAGATCCCATATCACAAAATAGATTGAAAAGAGAGCATTTAATAAGAGAATAGGAGGGAAAAGAAGCTTCTCAAGCTATTACAAGGCATCTCGAGCCGTTACCACCTGTTGATGTGTTTTTCGTGACCGCACCAAAGTTGCCAACGGCTTCCCTATTCTCTCTTGATCAAAGTATTCCGCACGCTAAGATTGCAAGAAAGTTCGTGCGTTCAATTCCAAGGTTCTTTCAGTGCGAATAGGCTCAGTTTGGCTCGATGTGATTTGCTAGTATTTCAAGGGGACTTACGGAATTGTTCGGCAGCGGAGAAAGGAATTCAAATGTTCAAAAGATCTGTCTATGAAGTTCGGGCTTCCTATTCTAACCGGAAAGTACTGAATGAAATGGTGTAAGGTTAAGAGAGTCTAAATCTATTCTAAGGCGTGGGATATGGAGCTCAACTTCAGCAAACTTCTAACCGGACTTCGCTTTGCCTCGCATCGGATAGCTTCCACGGAGTCGGTGCAATCTTCAAGGGAGATGACTAAAGATGTTCAAACCACCACCTGACATGAAGATACCATCACAATGACGCATACCATCATTCAAACTGTGATTGAAGTTAGGTCCACAACGTTTCCAGTTGACCACACAAGGCGCATTCACCATCAGCAAACACACTAGTGGTATGGATAGGCGAAGTTGCTTAGATCAAACACCACATTCCACAGTTAACATCTACTTGCATGAAATAAAACTTATTCTACTTTACGTCACTACTTGAATCAGAAGGACGAAGAAACCTTGCTAGCTACTCACAACAAAGACGAAATTCACCATCAATGAAAAACTCTTTTATTGAGAGAGTGTTCACAACAATTTCTTACAAAGTTTTCAAAGGGAAAACTTTCCCTCTTCTTCAAATTACACTATCAATCTATACTAAGTTACTCTAAGCTATCACCTAGTTGTCTCTCTATTCCAACTTCTACTCTAATTCTACTGTCTAATGAATGTACAAATGAAGGGGGACTCCCCCTTTTATAGTTGGCCAAGTCCAACGGACGGCTCAGATTACAATCGGCTGGATGGCCCAGATCGTGCCACCTCAGCCCTAAACAAGATTCACCCTAAAAACCGCCACCAGGAGGAGTGGGGCAATAAATGAGCCATTAATGTCCACCACCCTTCTAGAAGATTCCGCTTGTAGATGCGTTCACACTATTCTTGATCTTCTTTCTTGACGTTGTTCTTTGACTTCTTCCACTTGAGGGTCTTCATCTTTGTCACTTAGGTTATACTAAGTCTCAACACTTAGCCATTTTCTTGCAACTTTTTCCCTTCGAGATTGAGATGTCATCTTGAATCACTTGCTTCGTCACCCTAAGTCATCACCGCTTGATCTCGACGTTCCTCCTGCAAAACAAGCAAGGAGAAGAGCATCAAAACATTTCATAACATAAATTCAACTTACTTACCGGGATTTTCATGTTTTGACTTCCAAGCGTTCATCGCTCTCACTAGCAAACTTCATCCTCCTCAAGGGCGTATCATACAATTAACTTCAACTGCATCTTCAAGAAATTTGTTTCACCTGTTGGAGCTCTGACAACCTTGATTTTATCCATCTCTGGCTCAAGAAGACGAAGGATTTAAGCAAATTCACCTAGGAAGTTCCTTTCAAATTCATCGCCTAGAGGATTTCACCTTGAAAACACATTTTCTTCACCTTGCCTTAGAAATTTTTTCAAATTTCCCTTAGGAAAATTCATCAATCTGGTGCCCATCAAAATCTTTACCTCAATCCTCGGCAAGCTGTGGAAGACCTTGAAATCCATTCCTCAACAGAAATCATCAATACCCAGAAGAAAATTTCCATCAGAACACGTTGAACTCATGGGTGCACGACGAACGGGTTCATTTGATTTTTTGAATTTTCCACCTTGGAAAAAATAATTTTCTTTATCAAATTTATCCCGTTCTTCACATCTGTGAACATTTCTTGTTGCTCTGACTTGAAAATATTTTTAAATCCATCCTGCAATGCCAGCATCTTCATCTTCGACAAATTCTACTCATCACAGGAAATTCTTATCACCTCAGAGTCTAGGCGCATTTTCTAGAGGAAGAAAATATTTTGTGCCTTAGAATTTTTTTTGAATCACTTAGCATTTTTGAAAAATTTTCCCTTAGAAAATTTTATTCATCCTTCAATCCATCTTGCCAGTGGTGAGAAAATTTTTATCAACTTACTTGGAAAATTTTCTTTGAAAGCACATATCGCCTAGCATATTATTTATCACTTGGCAATTTCCAACGCCTTAGTAATATTCACTTCACCTTAAGCGCATCCCACACCTAGAAGAGAATTTTTCACATTTCAACGCCATAGTCATTCTATCTTTTCCATTTCACCTTGTTTACCACTTTTCACTCCACACTTTAATTTTTCCATGGCGCATTTGGGGGTATAAGGAGGATGGGCGCATTTGAACATATGTGAAGGACGAGTTTCACACTTAGAAAAGTTTTCAAATCACCTACTTGAAGAGGGCGCAAATGAAGGCATGAGGAGGATAAACATGTTGACGCCTTGACTTGTCTTTTTCAAACTTATTCTACCATGCAGCTTGGGCGCATTTGGCTTGTAGTGGAGGATGGGCGCAAATTTGAGGTGGTGGAGGATAAAATACGTTGACCTTTTGACTTTCTCTTGTTGAACCTCCTAGCATGGGCGCATTTTGCACCTCATGAAGGATGAGAATCGTTGACTTCTTTGACCATTTGCTGCATGGGCGCATTTTAAAGGGGGTGGAAGATGAAGACTTGTTGACCAGCTTGACTTTGCCTTATTTTTGTCTTGACATGCCCTCTTTTGGGCGCATTTCAACATGAGAGGAGGACGAGTTTCTCACTTAGAAACTTTTTGGATTTGCTTGCATGTGAGGGGGCGCATTTTAGCATAGGTGATGGATAAAGTTTTATACTTAGAAAATTTTTGCTATCAACCCTCTTTCTTGGGCGCATTTCACCATAGGAGGTGGATTTTTTATACTTAGAAAATTTTTCAACATGGGGCCATGAGCTGGGCGCATTTTGAGGTGGCAAGAGGATGAACTCAAACTTAGAAAAATTTTGCCTGCTACTACCTTGAGCTGGGCGCATTTTGGCATGAGAGCAGGATGAACTTTTCATGCCTTAGCCATTTTTTCTTCATTTTCGCCAGTCCTTCCATGCCTTACTATTTATAGTAAGTCCTCTGATTTTAGCATCTCTGAAGCTCAGAACGATTTGAAATTTTGAACGTTGGACCTTCATGACTTCATCAACCTGTCGACACTGCCATTCTGAGCTGACCTACTAAAAATAGCATATTTTGGGAAGTGCTTTGCTATTTATAGTAACCTCTCGTTTCTGGTACCTCCACAGCTCTGTTTGATTTGAAATTCGAATGAGGCACTCCTCACCACGTGACCTACCCGCAGACATCGGCGCATGCACTTGACTTGCTATTTTTAGCCAGTTTCCAAACTGACTTACTATAAATAGTAAGTGCTCCGTTTGTCTTCAAATTTTACCAGCAGATAGCCTGAAGGATGCTGATCGCGGTGGTTTACACCAGTTTTCGACAATTCTGACTTTTTGCCCCTCTTTTCAGGTCCCGAAGCTGGAAACCCTAATTTGCTCTGCATGCGTATCAAATGTTCTCTATTTGTCTTCGTTTCTGTTGCATTGCGATCAGCTCGAGATTCTGAATTGCTGGGAAGTGGCCGTCGGGACGCACCTGCTAAAAATAGCAAGTTCCTTACTGAGTGATTATCTCCATTTGCATGTCATACCACTGCGAAGCTCTCGAAAAACCCATCAGGAATCATCCGACATGCAAAAGAAACCCTAACATGCAAACCCTAAAAATAGCCTCGGAAGATTGAATTCTGAAAGTTGTCATCTCGTTTTGCATGTTATACCATTGCGAAGGTCTCGAAAAACCCAGAAGGAATATGCCAACATGCAAAGAAAAATTCTGCATCTGAGCCTTGAAATTTGTCCCAGAAGCTAGACTGCTAAAAATAGTAAGTAGTCTGTTTTCGCTCAAATTTTGCATGTGAGCAGTCTGATGTGCTCTAAATGCCGTGTGACTGTCGGAATCTCAAAAATGCTGACAGATTGCCTGTAATTGCACACTTACTAAAAATAGTAAGTACCTCAGAATCTGATGAAAATCTGCTGAGAGCCTGTTGGAAGCATACTGACAACAATGTTAAGCTCTGTTTTCAATTTATTCACCTCGTTGAATTCAAATTGGCGTGAAGGAATCAAACCCTAATTTTAAAGACTCGGCCAAAAACCCAATTTACATTCAAAGGCGGGTACATCCCAGAAAGATAGATAGTAGAAAAGAGAGAACAACAAAACGACCGAAAAGCAAAGCCAAAATTAGGGGGTCCCCATTTGTAATGGGGCGAAGTGTGAAAAAGGTCACAACACCACCGACAAAGGTAAGTGACAAGAGGCAATCATGCTACAAAACGACACAAATAGGAAAAGCATAAGGTTAGACGCACAGTTGACGTGCGAAGGTAGCTACTGAAAAGGGGGTGCCGAGCATCCTAAGAGGGGAAAAACGCTGATGTAGGGGCTAAAATGAGCCTACACAAATGCTAAGGGAATGGACGCTAAAGCGGATGCAAAAATGTATGTGAAATTGCAAGGGGTGCAATTTTACGACATTACAAAAATATATTTCAAATGTCAATTTGGGCATGGGAGTTTGGGGAAAATATAAAAGCCATTTGGAGCTCATTTGCAAATCATCTTGGAGAAGAAATTTGATAAGGATTTTGCAAGTAAACTAGAGTCTGAAAATCTCAGCTTCATCGAGGACAAAAACCCTCATGAGGAACAACATGCTACAAGAGTGAAAGATCTTCCAAGGCTGTTCGTAGACAACTCCATTTCAAGGGTTGTGCTTGTGCTTCAATCATTTGTAGGAAGGGTTGAATATTCAAGGTTTGAATAATTTATCAAATAATTGTAAATATATTGATCATCATTTCAGAGTACAAGGTTTCTACAATGGTTTGTGGAGAATTTCAGAGTTTCTTCACTTGTACGTATTTTTGCCAGGAGACATGCACGCTAGGGGTTTGTTGTTTGTTCATTGGTTTCACTCACTCAGAAATTGTGGCATTTCTTTTTGGCATCAGCACTAGACAGCAGGAAAGTTAATGACTTCCCTTTGTGGCGTGTAAATGGGAAAGGTATACTAAGCCAATAATATTCATACATATCAATACGTTGGCTGGGCGTGATATTTTCTGAGCAGTTCGTGAGAGAATTATCTTTGGCATGTGTTGTTAATGCTAGCGTCTCACTAAACCAGCAGATTATCACTTCAAATTCTGAGCATGAGCTTTTCAACATCTGCATGCTAGTGTATTACATATGTTGGGCGTGAGCATTGGAACATTTGGTGTATTGCTAGGCAAGCGTTAGGAATTGTTGTTTGTGGGCATAACTCCTTCAGACCTGTGGTGTGAGGTTGGCAAGGTTGGCGATTGCCTTAGTGAACAAGAAGTTGTCATATATATAAGGAGGCGATTTAATGAGTTGGTGTAATGTCTCTCTACTGATTTTCCCCAAATTTTTCCCACAAATCACAAATTGCTACGAATTAGGGTTAGGGGTTCATCCTACCAAATAAATATTTCTTTAATGATGCAATCTTGGATTGGAATCCTGCAATCACCACATGAACCATATATGCAGTATATATACTTATTAGAGTTAGACAATCACATCCATAGATTATCAACAATGCAAACATATTAGGATTTTTGGAGAAGGGACATGATGGGTTCGCCCGAAGCCATTTCCATACCAAGCCTAAGAGGGTGTATACCACAGCCCTCCCCCTTGGTAGCTTGTACCTACTTTTCCCATCAATGTCTCAACCCCCTAAAGGCACTTGCCATCTTGTGGGATTGGGTGGAGGTCGCAAGTAGGCTCTTTAGGCTCTTACCCCTTCACCCTAGGCCCTTCCTTCTTGTGGAATTGGGCGGAGGTTGCCAGTGGGCTCTTTTGGCTCTTACCACTTCACCCCAGGCCCTTCCCACAAGGTGGGTTTTAGACACTCAAGCATTTATCACATATTCTATCACAAGATATATACTAAAATATTATTTATTATCCATAAGCAAAATATATACATATGTAAAGCAATGATTGGCAAAAAATATCTAATATACCCTTGAATATATGTGTGTCGGATAATAATTTCCTGTTGTGCTGGAATGGATTGGTTTCCCTTTTATTGTTGATCTATAGCTTTCTCTCTTTTGATTGATCTGTTCCCAATATTCAGAGGATATTGCTTAAAGAAAAACAAACAGATTAGTTCAGTTGAATAATGACTAATAAGGATTAATAATTGCTGCAAGCATCATTATTGCATAATCGTATACAATTTATATATTTATATTTTATATGAATATATTCCTGCAATAATATACTTATCTGATTGTGACTGCTGCTATGCTCAGGTAATACTCCTACTTCTGTCCTTATTCACTGTTTATATATATGTGTTTTAAATCTGATTACATTCCATTCCCTGTTCCCATATTCTGATTTCTTACCATTATCTCTACTGTTCTCCTCTTTCTATTTATTCTTCTTTCCTTTTTTTTCTCTTTCCATTCGATGATGATATCTACTGCAATACTCAGAAATATATCTCTTATTTATTTTTCTTTTATCTGAGTCCTTGATCTGTTTGAACCAATTCTTATTTTTTGTTGTCAATAGATTGATATTCTATTCTGTTCCTTTTCAGGAGTATACTCCAAATTCCATTAATTTTCCCATTCCATATCCTAATTTGCTTGTACCTCTTTATGAATAAATCTACTAAATATCAACTCCTGTTCTTCCCTGTAGACTTATCTCGCATTCTCATTTTATACGTTTTTCAAGGGAGATGTCTATTACAAAGAATAGTGTCCTTTCATTATATCTCCTTAATCACACCTTTTAGTTTTTATGCGATTAACACCTACTGACTTAATATTTATGTCATTTAACTGCTAATGCTCCATAATATGGGTCGCAACCTTTGAAGTATAATCGCTGCTCTAACTGTTCCTTTATGAGATTGTTGTATGCTATGTTTTAATCACTGCTTATTAATAATCATGATCATTGCTTATATATTAATCTATTTATAATTATTTATATATGTTTTAAATTATATTATAATTATAATAATATTTAAATTGTTAATTTACACATAAATATTGTTATTTATTTTATTTATTTATTTGTTTTTGAATACTTGGGTTTTTAGTGTTGCTATTTAGGGGACATGACGGTTGGGTAATACTGATGACAGCAATGGCTCTGTTTAAGGTCAGAAATATATGCAATCTACCTCAGTAAATCTGCTTATGTTATTTCAGACTGTAATCAATATTCAGTTCAGACCTTTCAATGCATAAATATTAATATATTGCTTCAGTACTTTGATGTATGGCATTGAGATTTCATGAAAGATATATGATAGAGTGGTTTTCCATCCAATAGCAATCTTTACCAAACGATTTTCAGATTGAAAAAACTCTTGAAAGGGGATACGTCCAACTGTTTGACAATATGCCATATATGTCAAATTGAAATAATCAAGCAAATCACAATAGGGTTTGTTCCATTTGGGGTGGGACATTATAGTGGTATCAGAACCATTGTTCCTGCCATCCTATTGGGTGAGTCAGAAAAAATTCAGAGTATGATAATGGGTTACCACAAGGGTGACGAACAAATTAGGGAAGGTTATGAATAGGAAGCCATCCAACTCTTTGAGGAGTACCAGAGCATGCCAGATGGTTTTGAAACACAGGTTTCTTTTAATGAATTTCTGAACTTGTTACTTTGAGACTTGGAAAGATTGGTTTGGTAAAGTACATTAGAAGGATGTTTGAAGAAAAATCTGAAGTTACTCTTGAAAAAGGGTTAGAGTAGGAAGAAGAAGCCTTGGTTTGTGACTTGCAGCCTACAGGTGTTCATGGGGAAGATAAAAATCAGACCTCATGCATTGAGGATTGGACTCTAAGTTCTGAAGAAAACAAAGCTTCAAGTTCACTTTAGCGATATGAGGACAAGGATGTAAGAGAGTCACCTACTAAAGCTTTAGTTGAAGAGCACATGAAGAGTGCAAGGGATGCTGTCATGGAGATTGATAGATCAGCCATGTGGGATCAGCTACAAATGGGTTTGGATAAGTCCTACGCGGCATTGCAGGATCCTATTTGGGATGACTGTACATTCGACCAAAGTGTTGCCCAAACTTCATCTCCACAATCATGCATGAAGGATGGCATTTGTGGTACTCATGGTGTTGATATTAACCTTGAAAACAAATCTGATTTTATGTTGCATGACGCTAATAAAAATGAGAAAATTTATACGAGGTTGATAAGCCTCAGGGGTCCAATCAGTTGATAGGACAATTGAAGGTGAGTGAAGGCCAGATTAGTGCAGCCATTAGACATTTTGATGACACCCTTAAATTGATGGCCAAATGTTGTTGGAGGTCTTCAAGAGTACATATGGATCCTGATGGAGAACTTTCCCTTTCAGATTCACAAGCACTCAGAGAAGCATTTGTGGTAATGAAGTCCAATTTGTTGTACCCAAACCAATTTTTTGCTTCATCAAGGAATTTTGCTTAAAATAGTCTAAACCTTGCTAAAATGATGTAAAATACAGTTTTTGGGCAATATCAAGCATGGAGTTTTGTTAGTGTTTTGTCAGTCAAAGGCAGTTTCATTGATCAGAACCTGAATCAAAGACTCAAAACAAGGCATTTCATGGTGGAGAAGCGTTTCACGATGACAATTATACTTTTGAATGGTCATTTCAATGGCCAAAATAATGATTTCAATGGTCAATTCTTGAAGATTTCTCAAGGAAAAGCAGAATTGTGCCCCTGTAGCCTAGGGGTGCCCTTCTATTTGAAGGTCTAAATTTTGTGATAAATGCTCAAGCATACAGTCAAACTCTTCAAAGTTAGTCTGCCTATCCGATGAGCTATCTAGCGAGGTTTTCCGAGACTCATAACTCCGGTTACAGGCATCAGAAGTTGAAGATTCTAGAGGTCGTAGTCTACAGAAGTTTGTTGTTTTACAACTTTTGCACCCCTATAGCTCAAGGGCGCATTCTTTAAAGGAGAGTTAGATCTTGGTTTTCTTGATGGTTGATGCAGTCAATCTCTTCATGACTAACCTGCCTGTCCGACGAGCTATCAAACGCAGTCATCCGAGTCCCAAAGCTCCGGCAGTCGACGTCTGAAGATGAGCTAATAAAGAGACTTGACATCACATAACTTCCTCAAATGTGTTTCCAATGCAATTGTAGCTCAGGGGCGCTTTTCAAAATGACCCTTAAGGTGATCCAGTTTGCTGATGAGGTCTTCTTGACGTCAGTACTACCCTAGTCCAGTTTCGCAACGCACCAAGTTTCCTGTTAATCCGACATTCTGAGAGATTGTGGCAAAGATTCAACCAGGCACGTAATTTCATGGGCGGACTGGCATATCAATTTCATTGTATTTCTATAGGCCAGAGGCGCCTAGCCTTCAGGCCTGTCAGATGAGGTTGTTCACATTCGAAGTCTTCACGAGACTTGAGCGTAATTACTCCAGCTATCCGACGAGCCCAGCCGTCAGCCTTCAGGATTTGGCAAACGCTCGTACGTAGGTGTCTTCAGGCCTGTCAGATGAGGTTGTTCACATTCGAAGTCTTCACGAGACTTGAGTGTAATTACTCCAGCTATCCGACGAGCCCAACCGTCAGCCTTCGGGATTTGGCAAACGCTCGTACGTGCGAGGTCTTTGAGGAAGCACTATAAAACGAAGACAACTCAGAAAATGGCTAAGTCTGGTCATCTATTCCATCTTGGGAAAGGCACCTTTCTATTTGAGGTCTTAGAAGCAGTTTTCTTGCTTCGTCACCTCTATAGACGTCTCTCATATGTCCTTCTGGCTACGTGTCGAGACAGACAATGTTTCGAATCAGGCCATCACAGCTCCAGATATCAGAGGTCAAAGTAGGGCATCTGGTTGAGAGTTGCAGTTTCGTCAAAATGGTGTTAGTGTACCTATAGCTCAGGGGCGCTTTTACTTTTCAGGCCCTTAATACACCTTTCAGATGCCGTGTGCATATTCGTTGGATGCGGAATACCTCTAGTCATGCAGTGTGCGTGGTTGCCTGTCAGCAAGGTTCATCGTTCGTCGTCAGCAGCCGTTTGAAGCGTCAGATGGCAGTTTGGGGAAATGGTTGTCTGGTTCCTGAAAATCAATTTAATCAAGGGCGCCTAATTCTTTGAGGTGTTAAATGATAGATTTTACAGTGACAACTCCCAGCAGACATTTCTTCCTTGCTCTACAGGCTTTGCAGTGAATACACCAGCTCAGTCTCAGCATCAGCCGGTCACCCAGAAATCAGTGACGAAGATGGTCAGTTGTAACTTTGTACTCAACTACAAAGTAGGAAGTTAATATAAAATGCAGTATCTTGAGCAAATAGATGCCTATGAGGTCAAATGATGACTTTTCAGAATCAATGAAGTTCGCCGGTGAATCTCAAAGCTTCATTAGGTTTGTCAACTGAAGTTTAATAATATTTAATATTTATTTTTGCATATTGGCATTAAATGGCGAATTTCTAAAATTGGTGCCTTTTGCAAATTGCATGATAATGAATATTTTATTATTATTTATTTTTGAACTCCGAGTCAGTGGTAGTTCAATTCAAGGAGGTCCAATAAGAAGGTTTCTATTTTAGTGAGGGTTTTAAATCTTGCAGTTCACAAGATGATGCGAATTTTCTCTTATTTAAACATGGCGCCTTCATTTATTATTCACCAAGCTTCAAGAGAAATTCGTATTTTTAAAGAGAAATTCATATTTTTCAAGCAAAATTCGTATTTCTTCAAGGCAAAGGCGTATCTTCAAGGAAAATTCGTATTTTTCAAGAGCAAAGGCGAATTTTAGCAAGTAAAGGTGAATTCTTCATCAATTTTCAAAGGCGATTTTTCCAAACATCTTTTTGTAGGTTCTAAGTTCACATTTATCAGCAATTTGAAGAATTCAAGGGCAATTTTCATTGAAGAAAGAGCTTAGAAAAAACGTCTTTTTCTTCCTTGATTCTCAAATTTCTCTCAAAATCCAATTCGCATGTTCCTGAAATTGGCGAATTTGATAAGTCTAAACATCTGGATTATTTCTATGTAACTTCCTCGAATTAAATCGTGCGTTTGATTTTTCAGGAATTTTTAACTTCAAGAACATTCGTTCTCGAGTTACTAATTTTCTCAACTGAAAACTCTTTGCATGGTCAAGTAGAGGTTATATTTTTGCATTTCTAACGTTCTGGGTTATCTTAGAATCTTTCTCTAGTAAAAACCCATATCTCAGATTTTTCGCCGAAAATAGTTCTTCAAAAGGCTATTTTTAGCCTCAGCAGGCTATTTTTAGCTCTCCAGAAATCTTGTCAGAACATAGTCAAGTTCACAATCAACAGGTGAGTTTTTTAGAATGCAGTACACTCAGCTCGAATATAGGACCAAATCAGTCCTTACTCACGACTTCATCGGGAGAGTTGAGATGGATCTTCATAAAGTGCTGCCAGAAGCAGTCTTAGATCCAGTCAAGATCAGAAGTTCGATTATTCAGAACATTCAGCAGTCCGGGTTATTGGAGGCCGCTTCCATACCTATCTCCATTCATTGTATTGAGTTCGTGATGTCTTGTATTAAGCATTACAACTCTACTACTCGTGAGATAGTGTCAGTAGATGGACGAGTTATTTGCAGTCTCAAGCCTTTGGACGTGGAAAGAAGTTTTGGTATACCTCAGCACCCGAACAGCTTAGTTATTTCTATGGAGCAGTGCGAGCATGCATTCAATGCTGATGTGGACAAGTGCCAGAATAAAATGGCAGAAAGATGGTTAAAACAAGTGAAGAACAGATTGCCAAACAATGTGGGTCGTGGTGAGTACAAGGATGAGTATTCGATTCTAATTACACTCTTGAATCATGTCTCAGGTCAATCACACGCTAATGTTTTCCAGCCTTGGATGTATTACATTATTGGTCGCATCATATTTGGGTAGGAGCATTATGACTGGGCATTCTTCATCAGCGATGTTATCCACAAGCAGATCACCGGTTTCCTAGTTGCTCATGAGTTTCACATGTGTTCGTATCTCGTGTACTTGATTGCTTATCAGGGTCAGTTCCGAGGACTAAAAACCGTGGGCATTCTCAGTGTTCAGAAAGTCTATCAATATTATGATCAGTTTGAGTTCACTAAGGCTGAATGTCACTTCAAGCATGTTCACGAGGCTTTCCTGACTTATACAGTGAAAAATTTGGACCAGGAGTTGCACATTCGTATCTCGGCAGTTGCTAGAGCAGTGATGGATGGTTGGGTGGGTTGGTTTATTCAGTTCCCTACATACACCTACATCCGAGTATATGGATTTATAGGAAATCCAACTATCCTTCCACATTATCCTTCGGATAAGACAATCTTTATGGAGTTCCTGAGACAGATGCATGATGTTCATCGTCTTTTACGCCGCAGGCACAGGCCATCTATCAATTTTCCTGTTCAATTTGGAATGTATTGGTGCAAGACGACAGTTGATGCCAAAGTTGCAGGACAAGAGCTTGAGAAATATCATCTCAAGTATCTTGTTGAGGCACGTGCCTATGATCTTTCAGGTCATTACACAACTCGACTTGCTGGGCGCGCATATCATGAGCCTTCTATGGAGGATTATTGGGAAAATTGCGCAGATGATTTTAAGGTTCACAGACGTAGCTATGGCCGCTTCTCTCTCTCACAGATTTCTGTTTTCTTGTCAGAAGATGTGGGAGGTTTATCAGATGATGAGGGAGAAGTTCTTCCTTAGTTTTTCAGAGAGCAGGTTGACACACAGCCGTTGCCAGCAGTTGATTGGTACGCCAAGGAGTACGCAATAGTAAAAGAGAGGTCAAGTAGAGTTATTCAAAATAGTATACTTTACCTCGACAGCAAGAGGACCAGGAGGGTAAGTATGCCTAGAGCAGAGCCGCTAGTAGTGGTGAATCCTTCACTACCTTCCTCGCCAAAACCCAAACAGAAGAAAAGGAGTAACCCTCCTAAGAAAGGTCAAGCGCCAAACAATTCAAAAGGCAAGGTGCTTGCTATTAATACACACATGGAGCCTGACAGACAGCCTATCACAGAGCTAGTTCAGAGGCCAGTTCAGAGTCCGCTAGTGCCTGAGGTTCAGCCTCAAGTTCCTACACCAGTTCCGGAGCAGTCACCAGCCCCAATTCATATTGAATTGGATTTAGACTCCCCATCTCACAGTGGTGCTTCTACATATTCACTCTCATCGCAGCCTCCTGTTGCTAGTACAGACCCTTCCAGTAGTATTAGCCAAGACCAGTCTCAGATTGAGTCTCAGCTAGGAAGGAAGAGGAGGCAGCCATCCTATGTCCTTAATCATTCAGATTTTGATCAGTTTTACCAGGATGCGCAAGACAAGAGGATCAAGAACATGGTCCACGTGGAGAGGAATACCGATATGGAGATCGTCGTCGAGACTGCTATACCTCCACAGGGGAAGAGCTTGGACGAGTTGGAATCTCAGGACTTTGAAGTTATCACAGTCAACCTTGGTTGTAGCACACGCAAGACTCAGGTTGATCTCCTGCAAGTTGCTACATACAGTGCCAGGGACAGAATACTGAAAGACGGAGAGGATAAGGCAGCCCTTAAGGCTGAAATCAGACAACTTCGTTAGTATATTTCTAGCCTTGTACACAGGCCAGATGCCATTACCACACTCCCACCGATGCTCGAGCCTCCAGCAGAACGAGGTCAACTTAATCACTTGGTTGCATATGGCAAGCGTTTGGATGAGTGGGAGGAGTTCGTTGCTAGAGGCCGTTCTATGCTCACAGAGTTATATTAGTTACGGTACAATGCACGAGAGCTTCGTTTACGTCTCCAGGATGAGGAGCGAGACATGGCAATTAACAGACCCCGGGATGAGATTATGATTGCTCACCTGAGTATGGCATATGAATCAGTCACAAATGCAGAGGATAAAGAGGCTATCTACTCTTGGAAAACACAGTTGGTTTTCAAGGCAAAGATAGAGGAGACTATGGCGTCAGAGTTGGCTGAGAGTAGAGAGCACGTTACTAGTGCACTCCGGTTTGTGAGGACCTTAGTATCTCGCTTACCGTGCCGATATCAGATTGAGGGTGGTACGTATGTTGAGCTTACCGATGTATAGTCAGAGTTCCAAGCACTCGCTCATACTATTTTCAGTGGGGAGACCATTGGCTGTAAGATTAATCAACTTACAGTCATGTCAACATTGTTCGATGAAGCAACAAGGAGTAGGGGCGAACTTCAGTCCCAGATCACAGCTGGTGAGGACATGCTTCGCAGGCATAGCATTCTTCGACAGAGTATCAGAGCTCCAGATAGTGATGCGGTTAACAATCTCATTGAGGGATTGGTTGCTTGAGATCACGATTAGTAGATTTCAGTTCCCACCTCTCAAAATAGACTTTATACACAGGAGTTAACTTGGCGTTACCCTTCCGAGTTAACTTGTTGTTTCATCACATGCATATCTATTCTGAGATCAGCTTTATTTACTTGGAGTTTTATTTAGGATTTCCATTAACTGATGGTAGTGTTCCAGTTAACATGCTTTCAATAAAGACGTGCATGCTTGCACAATTGTCCATTTTTAGATTAGATGTTTCAGTTAACTGATGGTAGTTTTCCAGTTAACTGTATAGTTTGCTTTATTAGGGCTTAGCAATAAATCTTGCATGCATTGCAAGACTGTAGTTGACTCAAAGTGATTTTAGGGTTCCCTACACCTTTTGATGTCTATAAATAAGAGTTTTTGCTCATTTGTACATAACTTTTGCGCGAGAGAGAAATATATGTTGTGCCTACCTTGCCCTCAATATTGCTCATTCTGTATCTGTTCATGCGCTTTTACTATTATGATGAATTGTTATGCCACATAGGGTTTCATGCAATTATAATGGTGAATTCTTTCCTTAGTTAGATCAAATCTGTTTTGTGTTCAATAAACTTGTTCAAATTGAGATGATAGTTGTGTCACCTTGCCTTCAAGTAGAGAATCTGTTCTTGGTTATCGTGTGATGTGTGTGACTAATAAACTTATTCAGATTGAGCTGATAGATGTGCCACCTTGCCTTCAAGTAGAGAATCTGTATTCAATTTATCGTATATTGTTGTTTCCAATAAAATCGTTTAGATTGAGCTGATAGATGTGCCACCTTGCCTTCAAGTTGAGAATCTACACTTGTTTATCGTCAGATAGTCATCCTTGCTCCATTTCCTCATGCTCTGTTTTTCTTGAGGAAATTGGATAGATTTTAAGTAATTAAGCCTAGTTGTAGTTAGTGATCTGCGAAACCAGAAAATACTCAGCTGCAATGTATAGAAGTTTTCGAGAAAGCCTTGTACCTCTACAGCTGAAACAAAAAGACAGGATTTAGTTTAGTATACTTTCCTTTTCAAAGCATTTTTGTCAAGCAAAACGAGGGAGCTTCTCCTCCTAATTTGAAGAGCACTCATTACGTAGTGTGCATAGCTGTCCGTACCAATTCTTACTCCAGAGGTGCTAGTTGTTACGCCAACACAATTACCTGCAACTACTCTCCAATAAAGATCACCTACTCATGCTTAGTGAGATCTACTATGATGCACGGGGAAAGAAAGGGAAGTGGATAAGCTTACTGATGAGCTTATGGACACTATGGATTCCTTGAAGAGCACTTAGAAGGCCCTTCAAGAATCAAAGATTCAAATTGACGAGCTTTGTGAGGAATTGAGCTTGGTTCAATCTTCATCATCCATAGCAAAAAAAATTTGTTACCGGATTCACCTCTGGAACCCCTGGATCTTGGTTTGGTTCGGTCCTAGTTTGGATCCTGGGTTGATTCTCCTGTGGGTTCGACCAGGATCCTTCGTTTTTGGGTCTGATCCGCCTAGGAAGAACCCAAGAAAACCCGGGCAAAACCCAAACTGAACCCGGGCGAACCAAGACAGAAACCACGTGCCTAGGCATCCAAAGAGTGTTTTTTGAGCATTTTTTAATGTTTTATGGAGTTTGACTTTGACCCACGCCCAAGGGAGCCCTAAAAGTGACCTCTAAATCACTCTAAACACCTAAACTACCTCATTCTTATTCATTTGTCTTGCAAACAAGAATTTTCATAGTTCATCTGCATTTGAGAGGAGTTGGAGCACATATTCTTTCATCCACTCAGTAAAGCGCAATAAATTGCTCTAAAAAAGAGCAGAGAATTTAGCATATGTGCATTCCAACTTGCCTCTCCTTTCACACAAACAACATGACTACAAGGTGAGACAAAGTTGTGGGATATAGAGCCAAAGCATACTAACTTGGATGCTTCCACTTCCCACCATGTTGCATATGAGGAGTCCAATATCCAGCAGCGACATGGGCACAATAGTAGTGCTAGTGATAGTGCCATTGGCACTACTTGTGATTCATCTAGTCTTCCCGCATCATCTAATGCCATTGTCGACATTGATATTGATGATTTAGATAATCCATATGATGATTAGAACTTTAAAAGTGTTGTAATATTGAACTTGAAGTTTCAACAATGAATATTTATCATGCATGTTTTAAATGTCATTCAAGTTTATGGTGGCTTTGTTGTTTATATGATGTTATGTGATATATATATCACATAACATGTTTTTTGTACTAACGAACCCAAAATGAACTGAACCCTCGAACCCGAACCCGAACCCGAACCCGAACCCAAACTAGTATCGAGACCAACTACTTAGCAAAAAATTCAGTCTTCTATGGCTGTCATGACACCTACAGATGGTAGTAGTACTCATGGTTTGAGGGGAGAACCCCTTACGGTGGTCAAGTACGAGGAAGTTTCAGATTTGCATAAGTTTGAAGACCGGTATGATTCTGAAATTTTTGAGGTTACACATAGCTTGCATCACAAGAATCATGAGTCATCTTTGTGGGAGAGCCAATTGAGAGCTCAAGACATAGATATGACAAAGGAAGTGATGCATACACCTTGTGGACCAGCTAGTAGTGAGGTGCATGCATCCACAAGTGACAGGGGCACCAGTCTCTACATTGGTGAAGTAGAGATTGCTTTGGGTGAATCTTGTGCTGAGGAGGCGGATTCTTGTGAGACTAGCCTATGGAATCATCACGCTATTCCATCATTTTTACATGAGGATTGTGGAGCTTCATCTTTTGGGAGCACGTCGCCTACATTTTCCAACAATTTAGGTAATGCATTAGTTGAGGCTGATTGTAGACATGAGCCTAGTAAGCCACAGGGACTTAAGGAGCAACTGAAGGTTACTGAGGATAAGGTTGTCCAAACCTTAACTCGCTTCAATAGCACGCACAAGTTTGTTGAGTACCTCCTGTGGTCAACACAATTGGAGGAAACGCAGACAATGGCAGTTGTTGGGACTTCTATATCTAGTCTGCAAACTATCAAGCATGCCCTAGAGGGTATGAAATCAAAATACCTCCAGTTTCCAATAGATAGGGACTTTGTTAGTGGGTTTGCAGACAGGACTTGCAGAGAAAACACAAAATCCGCCCTTCATGATTGAGGATGTGAGCCACCTCCTGATTCATGTGATGAGAGTGATGAGGCGTGGGTTCTCAGTGACTATGCAGGTCTTCCATTGGCACAAGTGGGTGCATTCCACCTTGACTGCATAGTAAGGAGTGCTCATAACTTCTCTTTTAGTCCACACACAAATGATTTGATGATGCATAAGTGTGGGTTGACTCAGGATTTATATCATCCATTTTGGGATGGAGTGTTTCCATCTTCAGAAGATGGAACTAGAACCTAGGGGCCTCCGACTCCGTTTCTTTTAAATGATTGTATACATGAACATGGATCAAAGTTTTATCATGCAGATGTCTCCTTGGCAGAGTTTGCGACTTTTTTGCTTCGGGGATTTCCAATGGAGGCACTTACCCATGTGTGGCATACACTTGGGGAAACAAGAATACAGGGGAGCTTTGATTTTAGTGAGCATGATGGTAGTGGTGCTCCAGCCCGTAGTGATGGAGTTTTACTCCATATTTGGATAGGGGACAGTTGTCCTACTTCATGGGACAAGGATTTCTTTCATAACCTGTAGAGGACAACAGTTGTTCATGAGTTTGGAGGAGAGTTGCATCATCTCCTCAGCATGGGAGAGTGGCATAAGAATGATACTCTATCGTCCTATAGGGATCTCCGAATCTATTTCTTTTAGATGATTGTATACAAGAACAAGGATCAAAGTTTTATCATGCAAATGTCTCGGAAAAGTTTTTGACTTCTTTGCTTCAGGGATTTCCAATGCACTTACCCATGTGTGGCATACACTTGGGGAAACGAGAATATAGGGGAGCTGTGATTTTAGTGAGCATGATGGCAGTGGTGCTCCAGCCCATAGTGATGGAGTTTTACTCCATATTTGGATAGGGGACGGTTGTCCTACTTCATGGGACAAGGATTTCTATAACCTGTGGAGGACAACAATTGTTTATGAGTTGGAAATAGAACTTGGGGGTCTCCGACTCCGTTTCTTTTAGATGATTGTATACAGAACTGTCATGTCCCCAATTTTGGAGTAAGTTTAATTTAATTGAATTAATTAATTAAGTTGTCCAAAATAATGATAATTCATAAGGATGACTAATTGATTATTTTAATTAAATTAAGTGGATTATTAAATTAGTTATTTATAAGGTTATCAAACAATTAAATATTAAAAGGTGACCTTATATTTAATTAATTTAATAAAGTGACTTGGAATACAATAATATTATAAAGTCACTTGAATAAAATAATACTTTATTTCTAGAAGCTTCTTGGAGATGTGGTTGAAAAAGTATAAAAAGAAGCTTTGGCTGGGCATTTTGGCATGTTGAGTTGTTTACTTCACTTTCTACATTTGGTGAGCTTAATGCTTGGCAAACTTCGCTTGTGAGACATCAAGCCTAGCTGATTCCTAGTTTCGCTTGTGAGAGATCAAGCCTAGCTAGTTTGGGGAAAGGATACCTTAGTCCTTTCATCTGCAACATAATTTTGTGGCCATAGGCCAAATTATTAGCACCATTGGAGGAATCGATTGGAGCTTGCATTTCAGTTTTTGTATCAATCCTTTGAGGGACGATTTTGCTTGGTATTGGAGGACGATTTGTTGATATTGAAAAGTGTTCTTGCAGCTGCTACAATCTAAGACTTGGTGTTGCTGGGCACTACCTCATGGTGGTGCGATTTTGAGTTGGGAGGTGAGATAAATTCATAGAAAATTCTGAGAGCAGTGATTTCATTAAGGGCTTGAAGCGCCTCATTCTTAAGTGCTTGGCAATGACTTTCGAGGCATTTTGAAGGAGGTTAGGAGCTGTTATGAATTTATATCAGTGAGCAGCAATTAAAACAGGGGCGGCAATTTGAAGATCTGATTCCACCATTTCTAGGCGGATATTCATTGCTTCATCAGCTTCTTTTCATTCCGTCTCCTTCAACATAAATATTCCAGGTTCTTTTGTAGTTTGCATGATATTTGTAATCCATATGATAGTTTCTGTAGGCACATAAAGTATATCAGCCTTGTCACACATTTTGGATATTGTATAAGCCAAGATATTTGGCCATTGCTTGTAATCAGATTAACATATTGGTTGAGGAGAAATAAGGTTGCATTCATTCGATATGTACTTTGCATAGCAACTGTTTGTATAAATGTCTACAAGCTGAAAGTCATCATTTGCACTCTTAGTTTCCATGACAAGTGTTTGATATAATGTCACAGGCTGTAGGTGATTATCTCTTACAATAGAATGCATAGGAAATGTTTGGCATAATTCCTTACTGCTATAGATGCACATTGGGTTGCATGCCAATTGCTTGACAAAATGTCAATTGGCTATAGGTGGTCATTTTCATGAAGTTAAGTCATTTATTTGCATTGAAAAAATACAAAACATATTTGCACATCATCTATATTGTTGTTAGACTTATTAGTTATCAATTTCAAGCATTTAAACATCATTGTCAAGTGCCAAAAACCAAAAACACAACAATCAGCAATTTACATCAGCATACATCAGCTTTCATGACAACTGTTTGATGAAATGTCCAAGGCATAAAGAGGTGAAAACAAGGTCAGTTTTGCTAAGGAAATTACAAGAACAAGGATCAAATTTTTATCATGCAGATATCTCCTTGGAAGACTTTGCAACTTCTTTGCTTTGGGGATTTCCGATGGAGGCACTTACCCATGTGTGGCATACACTTGGGGAAACGAGAATATAGGGGAGTTGTGATTTTAGTGAGCATGATGGCAGTGGTGCTCCAGCCCGTAGTGATGGATTTTTACTCCATATTTGGATAGGGGACAGTTGTCCTACTTCATGGGACAAGGATTTCTTTCATAACCCGTGGAGGACAGCAGTTGTTCATGAGTTTGGAGGAGAGTTGCATCATCTCCTCAACATGGGAGAGGGGCATAGGGATGATACTCTATCGCCGTATGGCCTTAGTGCAATCATTTGCATCCCCTTAGGTCGGTCTTATAGTCTTGAGGGTGTTGATCTGTCCCATATCAACAACCTAAGAGGAGTTGTTACACGTTTTTCAACAGCTATGAGGGGTAGTCATCACATCCATGGGAGATTTGCAGAGGTTGGAGAGAAGTGTTGTGATGTCGACACTTCGAGATACCTCAATCTTCTCATGTTTAATGGATGTGAGGTTGTAGTGTGTTCGGATCTAGGTGGTGACAGGCTTGGCACGTCAGTTCAAACTTCAATTGGATCTTGATGAGCTGCTTCACCTCTCAGCATGGTGAAGATTATATCGAAGTCGCGTAGTGGAAGTCAGCTAGTGTTGAGTATGGCGGACTTCGAGTTGGGATGAGGGATCTAGGATTTACAATGCTTGGCAAATTGCTTCTTATTTGGAGAGTGTCTAATAGAGCTGCCAAGTTTAGCTTTATCATTATCTAGTGGTTGCAAAGGGGTTTTGGTAGAGCATTCTACAAGCTTATTTGGGATCCCGGTATTCAAGTGACAGGCCAGGGTGTTCAAATGTGGATTACTTGGGGACAAGCAATCTTGGAGAGGGTGGACTGTAATGTCGCCTTTTCCTAGGAATTGATTATTGCAGAGGTTAGTCCATCATGGTCCCCGTGGACTAACAAAGTGGTTAGGGGGGCTGTTGAGGGCGTTTGCAGACTTATCTAGTCAACCTTTGAGCTCACTCGGTGTTTTCCTAGCTCAATGTTTACCAAGTTTCTCATAGTGTGCTTTACGAAGCTTATTCAGACACTTGGACCATACTTACTATTTATAGTAAGTCACAGGGGTCACTGGTATGGTCTGTTGGCAGTATTTCTATATTGGGCATGATGGTGTATTTATATCTTGGTTCTATCTTGGTTTAATTATGGTCCAATGTGTTAAGTTTTAATAACACCAATAATAAAGTTAAATTATTTAACTTTATTCGTTTTTAATGAATATATTAAAAGGACTTTATATTAAGGGGATATAAGTGTTTTTAAAAGCATACTTTATAATATGAATTATAGCACCCAATTTAAAAAGGGTTAAAAGGTGAGAATCAAAATTAAATGAAATATATTTCAAATGTCAATTTGGGTGGGAGTTTGGGGAAAATATAAAAGCCATTTGGAGCTCATTTGCAAATCATCTTGGAGAAGAAATTTGATAAGGGTTTTGCAGGTAGACTGGAGAGTCTGAAAATCTCACCTTCGAGGACGACAACCATCATGAGGAACAACATGCTATAGGAGTGAAAGATCTCCTAAGGCTGCTGGCAGACAACTCCATTTTAGGGGTTGTGCATGTGCTTCAATTGTTTGTAGGAAGGGTTTCAATATTCAGGGTTTGAATAATTTATCAAATAATTGCAAATACATTGATCATCATTTTAGAGTATGGCGTTTCTATAGTGGTTTGTGGAGAATTTCAGAGTTTCTTCACTTGTGCATATTTTTTCCAGAAGACATTGGCGTTAGGGGTTTGTTGTTTGTTCATTGGTTTCAGTCACTCAGAAATTGTGGCTTTTCTTTTTGGCATCAGCACTAGACAGCAGGAAAGTTAATGACTTCCCTCTGTGGCATGTAAATGGGAAGGGTATGCTAAGCCAATAATATTCATAAGTATCAATACATTGGCTGGGCATGATATTTTCTGAGCGGTTTGTGAGAGAATGATCTTTGGCATGTGTTGTTAATGCTGGCATCTCACTAAACCAGCAGATTGTCACTTCAAATTCTGGGCATGAGCATTGGAAGATTTAGTGTATTTCCAGGCGGGATTAGGAATTGTTGTTCGTGGGCATAACTCCTTCAGACCTGCGGTGTGAGGTTAGCAAGGTTGACAATTGCCTTTGTGAACAGCAGGCTGTGATATATATAAGGAGGCGATTTAATGAGTTGGCTGGGTACTACTAATGACAGCAATGGCTCTGTTTAAGGTCAGAAATATATGCAATCTACCTCTGTAAATCTGCTTATGTTATTTCAGACTGTAATCAATATTCAGTTCAGACCTTTAAATGCATAAATATTAATATATTGTTTCAGTATTTTTATGTATGGCATTGAGTTTTCATGAAAAATATATGATAGAGTGGTTTTCCATCCAATAGCAATCTTTACCAAACAATTTTCAGACTGAAAAAACTCTTGAAAGGGGATACGTACAAACTGTTTGACAATATGCCATATATGTCAAATTGAAATAATCGTGCAAATCACAATAGGGTTTGTTCCCTCTAGGGTTGGACATTACAAAGCCCTTAAAGTACATCCCAACTGAAAAAAGGAATGTTGGTGCATCCCCCTACTGTACCATGGATCCCATCCTTTTTCTGAAATCAATGCCAGCTGTAATGAGAAAACAAACATCCCATACTACTTGTTATCATCACTGGCAAAAGTTCAAGTGTAACAACACACAATACGAGCGGTCATTAATAAGATTTCCAAGCTCATTAATCATCTACATCATCATACAACTGGATAAGTTACATAATTAGGATGTCTTATTGTCTTATCACAGACCCAAGACTAGTGCCTATATGATGAATCATCTAAATTAATTTATCAAACCTTGAAACCATGCCTCAAGCAAACACCACACTAGAAGCACACACATTATTTTTGATACACCAATGCCAATAATGAACTCTTAAGATGGTAGTTCATGGCATCTTTCACCTACACGCTATTGGTGAAAGTTAGCTAACCCCAGGAAATCAGGTAGCTCTTGGCATCTATCACTTGCATACTAATCCCTATGATACGGCCGAATACTTCTTTTGGCAAAGAATGCTCCCTAACTACTTTCATGCTAGAGCAATGATAAGCTTATCTATAAGTGGGTCATAGGTTTTACAATTTCAGTAATTACCTCAAAATGAGTGGGATAAACTACACTAAGAGAACAATTATTCTCTACCTATGCCCTCATAGAGTCCCTTTATCAACCCTAGTTGTGATGCCAAGAAGTCAGCTTCTATATCAATCTTAGTTTAGCATTGATCTGAAACATACAGTCCTAAGGGTTTACACCCTAGTCTAATTAATCTAGTTACAATACCACATAGATGGGTCCATTAAACTATACAATGGTCCTATAGGTCTTGGGATCAAAATCCAATATACAAGTAACACATTGGACCCACATGAGTTGGCCACTATCCAAACCCATATACATAAACCAATACAAACTCATCAAGTAATCAAAGTCCATTCACTTTATTTAATTGTTATTCAAAAACATATTATTTGTTAGAAAAAAAATCAAACTCACAATAGTAATATTAGACAATATCCTACTTCCTGGTACATAACATTTTTGCATATTACTAATCACAATTATCCACCAAACATACTTGAGGGCAAAACACTATACCATATTGGTAATAACTACCATTAATTCCCCTAGTTGGCAAAGGCAGTCATAAGAAATTTCATCCTAAACTTAACATAGATCCAACTACATAATTAGAGCAAGCAGACCATCCATACATAATAAGAGTTGTTCACACTATCAAATCATAATGGCTTAATTCAGCATCATCATTAAATGCAAGTTAGTAGGTTTCCATAATTCATTCGTAGCTAAGTCATGGCATGAGGCTAACCTATACCCTCCTATACTTGTCATTAATCCAAGACACAAAGCCATAGTGTTCAACACACAAACTCCGACTATGTTAGTTTGGACAAATCTAGAGGCATTCTCACACATTAACATCAAGGAAAACCACAACAACGACTATAAAAGTTAATCCAGGATTGGAGTAGATTTTGGAAAGCCAAACACAACAAACCTTAGAGTAGATAAGCTTGATGGTGAGAAGTTTCCTATCTATTGACTCAGGCCTATATAGCGGAGACATATAAATTGGAAAATGAGTTCACCATCTAATGCTGATTTCAGCCTCAAGCTGAAGCATACTAAAGAGGGAGAGATAATCAAGTTTGAGAACAACACCAACCCCTAGACCCATTCCCTACAACCTCCCTTACGGACTTGAGTCATAGGGGCATCATTGGCCAAAGGGCTACTTATATACCTACTTCCAAGCGAGATTGAACTCCCATATAGTTCTCCTAACCTCTATATCTCTAAGAGCATACACATAGATTCCTATACTCAAGGGTTTCACAACCACTCAAGTAACTCTGCTCATGGAAGTGGAATAGAAAGAATACTATAGAAGGAAAACCATAGGGGGGGAGCAATACTAAGTATATTACAAATTTGCGTTTATGCTATTTTGATCGATGTATACTTGTATATGTGATCAAAGTAGCTTCTATTTGGTGAGGTTATTGTGTCTTTAAGGTTTATTTATTAAAGGGTGCATGAAAACAAGTTTAAAATCCTTAAAAATCTCTGAATTTCTTGGGTTTTTCAATTTGCCGAGTCCAGGCTCTAAGTCCGAGTTTGAGTCAAAAATCAGCTTGCTGAGTCTGAGGCGAGTCCGAGTCTTGGAACACTGATTAGTAATTCTTAACAATAGGAAATGAAACCCAACTATGCTCACAATTTAACGAACCTTTACTAAAGAACTTCCAACAAAGGGCACCAAGATCTCAATTTACACCTTTCCACCATTATGATTCATAATTTAGCATAAACATGCCAGAACCTTATAGGCTGATCTCAGTAACACAGAAGCTAGTTGATTACCTACCAACAAGAAAATATCTTTGTTCACCCAATCATAATGTGACCATTATCATATAACTCTTCATACTTGCAGAGCCAAAGTAATCACTAGTTTGAGTCTTCAATGGAACCCATTAGGATAATTAAAGAGTTAGATTAGTTCTTTACAACCCCTTCCAGATTTCCCACTAGGTATGAAATGCATGCTTTCATTAATGCAAGCATTTATGATATTTATATATCATCCCATGCTAACACTAGTAAGACACTAAGCTGAATATGTATTTAGCTCATCTGACATTAATACCCCATTCATATTAAAGCCTTATCAAATAAAAGTCAACAACTGTAGGCTTTATAGAGATCAACACACTCTTATCATCAGTTTGCAACACATATTTATATTAATTTTGTATAAACCACACCTGAAACATATTCGCTACTAATTGAGCACTTCCTTATAAAGAGTAAGTTGACACATACCAAGGCCAAGAGCAACATAAGGAACATCAGAAAAATGTATGCCTTTCTTTGGGGATATTATCATGTATAAATTTCATAGTCTACAGTGCAGATGCCCAACATTCATACACAAAGCATAAATCAACCTAGATTAATTATTCTTCAACTGTGAGTGAATGATTCAGAATTAAATGCTAGTTTAGCAAGGTAATGATAAAGGAGAGTATTCATCTAGGGATGATATTGAAGATATCTCGGAAGCAAGCATTGAAATCTAGCTTGCCACCTCTCCACGCAGCAACCTACAGAAGTATTGTACCTGTTTTCAACTTTTGCTGAGACACGTAATGGTAACATTGACAGTCCTGAAGACTCCCATTGACACCGCTCTTGTTTTTACCCAGTCCCTTCCTGGCCGCATCAGCCTCTTCTCTTTCCTGCTCTCTGTGAATACCTCCATGGCATCACCTACCTTCTCCTCTGACAAAATTTCTCTATCCTTTATCCTTTGATGGACATCCACCTTCCAATTTTAGTAGCTGTGAATGCAAGCCCATACCATATTAAAGGGAGTTGCAGGCCCTTCCGTCTCTCGTCCCTACAGCCCATACCTATGCCATCAATTTGTGCCCATTTTATTTTATTTTCATTTGTCCTACTTTTCAATTTGACCAGACCCATAATTCAGAGTTGGGCCATCATTAATTCCACCTTTCAACATACATACATACATACATATATATATTTATATATAAATATGTATATGTAGGTATATATATATATATATGTATATGTAGGTATATATATATATATATACATATATATATATTTGGCTGTGTAGAGTGCAGTCATGTTCCATGGGGGGGGGATGTGACAAGGTCTGCTTGAATTTCCCAGCATATAGGGAGTACACATGATGCTAGCAACAAAGCATGCAGTGATTTGTTGCTGGTTGTGATTCATAACCTCTACAAGGTGGTGATTTTGTCTTTTTGCGATGAGTATTTTCTCAGCAAGTAAATATTTGGTGTCGTAGCCGAATTGAACCCTCATACACATCACATAGACGAGATAATGGCGTTGTAATGGGTCAGCCATCCGAAGAGCTGGTGCAAGCTAACAAAGAAAGAGAAGATGAGTTGACGGAGGATCCCGTGAATCTGTGGGATATCTCGTTGAGGGATTGCATACAAAGGGAGGCTCTTAGGCGAGAGATCCCTCAAGAAGTCATCTAGGACAACTTGATTGTCAACTCAGAGGTCGACCACCTCCTCAATAGATTGTTAAGATTGCTTGCACATCACTTCATCATACTACAAGATCTTCAGGTTGACAAAGATTGAGAGCAAAGATGACAACAAATACTACAATAGTACAAAGAGAGAAATAAATGGGAGGAAGAATGCGACACCTATTGTAGGTGTACTCCCGGAAATTAATGCCCGTATGTCCAAACAAGGACAAGAGCCGAGTTCCAAGTAACCTAGAATCATCTGAAGAATAGGTACCAAGATCACTAAGACTGAGAGAACAAGAAGACCGACGAAGAAGACTAAAACAAATCGTCGAAGAAAAAAATTAGGACCTTGCCAAAATAAACCAAGACCTTGCTGAAATAAATCAAAACCTTGTTGAAGAAACAAACCAAGTTACTTTCGAGCAACCGTTCGTAGCAGATGAAGAATATAAAGATGTTGAAAATGGATTAACTAAGGAACTTGAAAATAGTATACGCCGTTTCTAAGAATTGCCCATATCGGAAGAAAAATCAAGAATTGGAGGATCCGAACAAAAGACCCTTGGACAAAGGGAGTACAGGAACAATCCCCAAGATACCCGATGTGCAAAGGATGCTAAGAGTGGACGTGTAGAGGACTCGTACGTGGTCGTGAGTGCAAGAGAGGCACCGGAACATCTCGAGAGTAACAATCCAATAAGGTCCAATGCATAGGGAGACATCAGGGTAGGAAGATGGTAACTCCGCCAACCAATCCGAGTGTCGAGAGGTAGAAACTACCAAAATTCATGAGGAACAGGTCTGAGGATCCCGTTAGGCACTACAAAACCTGTGAAACGATATGGATAGCGAATGGGCAGGAAGACATGGACTACTGGTTGAGAGCATTTCCAGTGACACCCAAAGGAATAGCTATAGACTGGTACACAAAACTAGAAGTAGCACAAAAAGCCACATGGGGAGCACTAAGGAGAGCATTCCAAGAAGAATCCAAACTTTTGAGAGATGATAACGAGATAGTAGCTGAAATATACAATACTAAACAAAAAAAAATAAGAATGTGCGAGCTTACAATCATAGGTTCAAGGAGTTGTTGGTAAAACTGGAAACTCAACCAGAAAACAGATTGAAGAAGTGTTGGTTTATTGAAGGGTTGATCCCTTCGCTAAGGAAAAAAGATGAAGGTCGTACCTCCATCATCATACACCAATGCCTACAATTGGGAAATGGGCATAAAGAGTGAACACAAGACATCTTCCTGAGTAAAGAGGAAGACGGACAATGATGAGAGTACAACCGACAGCAACGACGGTAAATCAAAGACCGTCCAAGCATTGAGAAAAGATATGATGAGATTGATAAAAGAGTTGAAGGCTGAGAAGGAGAATGTAAGAGAAAACAAAGAGTTGTGGTGTACTGACTGTAAGGGAGAAGGTCACACAAAGGAAAATTGCCTGAAAAATTTATTCTACGATATCTGCCAAATGATGGGACATTCCATCAAGGAATGCCCATACAATTTGAAAACAAGAAGCACACAAGTGCTATTCACACAAGGGGAACAATCAACCCCTCCGAACACACCACCGAAGCCTTAGAGCAATATCAAAGCATCCCTTGGTGGATACTGCAACAACAAAAGAGGCAACAACAATGGACCGAGAAGCAAAATACAATACAACAGTAAACGTAGACCTATGATACAGTGTCAGAAGTGCAACGAATGGGGTCACTTCGACAGGGAATGCCAAAATAATCAAAGTATGAGAGGAAAACTATGCAAATGGTGTGGACCAGGTGACCATGAAGACACCGACTACCCCAAGCAGAAAGGTATCAATATGATAGACGTGGAAGATCGGAACAAAGAGGTATTGGTGATCACGAGAGAACAAACAAAGAAAGTCATCTACCTAGACCCTCGTGTAGAAAAAGAAACAAATAAAAGAAGCCAAAGTAGAGGTGGAATAGGCAATGGCAAAGGAACAAAGAACCTCTCAAGAGACTCCAAGTACCTCGTGGCAGTCAGAGTCAGAAAAGAATGTTGTACGACATGTACTGCAGACCACCGTACCCATCAAAGTGACCGACCTTCTCCAAACTATGCCACAATTAGGAATGGCGATCACGAACAAAGTCGATGATGAACAACACCAACAACAAGAAAGCTGAAGGAGATGGTAGAAAAATCGCCACCCGAGGGTGAACAAGTCATTGACCAAATGTTGTTGACAATAAACATCGAGAAGAGATCGAAAATCATGGAAATGGAGATCAGAGGGAAGAATCTAACAAACATGATCGTCGATGGAGGATCGAGAGCCAACGTACTACCCAAAGACACATGGAAGAATCTCGGGAAACCTACGCTTTGGCCACCGACATTCCAATTGGTGGGTGCCGACCAACATGGCATCAAGTTGCTGGGAGCATTGATGGCACAAAAGCTGACGATCGAGACACAACCATTCTTGCTGAACTTTGTAGTCATTCCACTACAAAAAATGGCATACAATGCATTGCTTGAATGAGGGTGATTGGTTGCAGCCAAAGTAGACCACAACTGGAAAAAAAACACACTGTCTATAGAGAGAAACGAAAGCAAATATGTAAGACTTGAGGAACCAAGCAATCAACGATGAATTAGCATTGTTGGACTCAGAGTCTGAAGGAAGATTAGGAATGGATGAAGAAAGTGGAACTATAGAACTAAACGATGAAGGCATCTGTTGGCGTAAAATCTAACACCTCTGGAGTGCAGGTTTGTACGGACAGCTATGTACACTACGCAATGAGTGCTCTTCAAATTAGGAGGGGAAGCTCCCTCGTTGTGCTGGAATGCATGGAAAAGAAAAGTAATCTAAGTCCTATCTTTTGTTCTCACCGAAGAGGCACAAGGTTAAGAAAACCAAGAACGTTGCAGCTAAGGATTTTCTGGTTTCGCAGATCATTAACTACAACTAAGCTAACTACTTTAAATCTATCCAGTTTCCTCAAGAAAACAGAGCATGAGGAAATGGAGCAGGATTGACTATCGGACGATAAACGAGTTTAGACTCTCTACTTGAAGGCAAGGTGGCACAACTATCATCTCAATCTAAACAAGCTTATTGGGCACAACAGATTTAAGAATTCACTAAGACGATCTTATGGAACCCTGTGTGGCATAACACTCGATCGAAACAGCAAAGCCTTCACAAAACAGCCTTTATCTTTATAATCTCACGAAACCCTATGTGGCATAACCTTCGATTATATTGATAAAGATTCACAAAACAGATTTATCGCTGCAACTTCTCGAAACCCTATGTGGCATAACGATCGATCACAATGGTAAATTAACACAAAATAGCCTTATCACCTCAATCTCTTGGAACCCTATGTGGCATAACAATTGATTTCAATGATAAAGATATGTTCAAACAGATCTAACTATGGGAGGAATTTACCACGCCAATCTTATGGAACCCTATGTGGCATAACACTTGATTGAAAGTAGTAAAGACTTCACAAAACGATTTTACCATCACAATCTCACGAAACCCTATGTGGCATAACACTTGATTGAAATGATAAAAGATTGACAAGACATAAAGAATCCACCATCACAATTGCATGAAACCCTATGTGGCATAACAATTCATCCTAATAGTGAAGACACATGAACAAATACCAAAAGAGCAATATTGAGGGCAAGGTAGGCGCAGCATATATTTCTCTCTCAAGCAAAAGTTATTTACAAATGAGCAAAAGCTCTTATTTATATACATCAAGGTGTAGGGAACCCTAAAATCACCTTGTGTCATCTACAGTTTGCAATGCATGCAAGCAATGCACCAAACCCTAATTAAGTAAACTATACAGTCAACTGGGAAACTACCCTCAGTTTGACTGAAACATCTAATCTAAAAATGGACAATTGTGCGAGCATGCACGTCCTTATTGAAACAAGTTAACTGGAAGACTATCATCAGTTAACGTAAAACCCTAAATAAAACTCCAAGTAAACAAGGTGAATCTCAGAATAGATATGCATGAGGTGAGACAGCCAGTTAACTTGAAAGGGTAACGCCAAGTTAACTCCTGTGTATAATGTCTATCCTGAGAGGTGAGAAACTGAAGTCTACTGGTCGTGATCTCGAGCAACCAATCCCTCAACGAGGCTGTCAACTGCATCAGCATCTGAATGTCAGCAACTTGAGCAATCTTTGCAATCTTTGCACACTCAACCAGCATTTCACTGACTGGTAACTTTGGCGGCTCCGTAACTGAAGTGTTAGCCAACATCTCTTCTGCAGCTTGATACAAATCGGTCTCAGCTTTTCTGATGAAGTCATGAATTAAAACCGATTTGGTCTTGAATTCAATCTGTGTGTATTGTACTCTGAAAAACTCGCCTGTTGACTGTGAACACGGCTATATTCTGACAACTTTTCTGGAAAGCTAAAAATAGCTTGCTGAGGGTAAAAATAGCCTATCGAAGTGCAATTTTCAGCGAAAAATCTAAGATATGGGTTTTGTCCAGAAAAAGATTCTAAGACAACCCAGAACGTCAGAAATGCGGAAATATGACTTCTACTCGACCATGCAAAGACTTTTCAGTTGAGAAATTTAGAAACTCAAGAACGAATGTTCTGAAGTTAAAAATTCCTGAAAAATCAAACGCACTATTTTAATTCGAGGAAGCTATATGAAAATGATCCAGATGTTGAGACTTGTCGAATTTGCCAATTTCAGGAACATGCGAATTGAAAATTGAGAGAAATCTGAGAACCAAGGAGGAAAAAGACGTTTTTTGTATGTCTTCTTCTGTGAAAATCGCTCAAGATTTCTTTGAATTGCTGAGAACTGTGAACTTTAACCTGCAAAAGAATGTGATTGGAGAAATCGCCTTTACAAATAGATGAGAAATCTGCCTTTGTTTGAGAAATACGAATCTCCCTTGAAAATACGCCTTGTGAATGAAGAAAAAGGAATTTTGCTTCAAAATTTATGAATTTCCTTTGACAAAATTTTCCTTTGAGAATTACGATTTTCCCTTTGAAGAAAATATGAATCTCCTTGAAAAATACAAATTCTCTTGAAAATATGAATGATAAATGAAGAAGGCGCCATGCTTAAAGAAGATGAAATTCGCATTAATCTGACAACTGCAAGAATTCAAAACCCTGACAATAATAGAAGTCCTCTGATTGGTTGCCCTTCAGTTGCACTGCCACTGACTGGAAGCTCAAATAATAATAAAATATTTATTATCATGCAATTAGCAAGGGTGCTAAAAATAGAAAATTGCTATTTATAAATAAGCAAATTTGGAACTTCAGTTGACAACCCGGGTGAAGCTCTGAGATTCATCGTTGACTTTACTGATTCCGAAAAGTCATCTCTTGAGCACATAGGCGTCCATTTGCTCAAGATACTTTATTTTTTACTAACTCCCTATTTTATAGCTGATAGCACTGTCACGATTGGCCAACTTCGACACTGATTTCCGGATGACCGGGTGATGCTGAGACTGATCTGAGATATTCAACGGAAAGCCTACTGAACAAGGAAGAAATGTCTGCTGGGAGACACAACTGCAAAATCCATCGTTTAACCCCTTGAAAAATTAGGGCACCTGATTAAATTGCTTTACGGGTTCCAGACTTAGCCATTTTCCTAAACTGCCATCCGACGCCAAATGGCTGCCGACGGTGAACTGAACCCTGCGATACGAGACAAAGCTCACCTGATGATCGAGATATTCTGCATCCGATGACAGATGCACTAATAATAAAAGCTGTGTTAAGGGTCTCTAAAGAAAAGCGGCTCATGGTTGCACTTGTGTCATTTTGACGAAAGCGAACTTTCACCAAAATACCCTACTTTGACCTCCTCTCGATATCCGGAGTGGGATGACCCGATTCAGGCATTATCTGCTTTATCGGATGCCGAAGGGCCCACAAGAGAAGTCTCTGGAGGTGACGAAGCAAAAACCGCTTCTAAGACCTCAAAAACTCCAGAGCGTATTTTAAATAAAGTTACCGCTCCCAGACTTAGCCATTTTCAAACGTCTTCTCTTACAATATTACACTAAAGACCTCGCACGCACGAGCGACTGCCAAATGCTGAAGGCTGACGGCTGTGCTCGTTGGGAAGATAAATTGACTACGCTCAATAGTCGTGAAGACTTCGAACGCGAACGGGCTCATCTGACCAGCCTAAAGGCTAGGCGCCTTAAGACTATGAAAATGCACTAAAAACCATTTGTTGGTCCGCCTGTAAAATTACGTGCTTGGTAGAATCTCTGCCACGACCACCGGAACGTCGGATCGACAAGTGAATGATGCGTTGGAGCTAGGCTAGTATACTACTGATGTTGTGAAGACTCTATCCTCAAATATTGCCATCCGAGGGTCCTTGCCAGCCCCGGCTTGTAATTTAATCGCATAAACGGAGAAGCTCGAACATGAAAATCCATTTTAAGCCGATCTTTTGATGATCACTGGAATCCGAGATCTGATGACCGCACTTGATATCTCACGGATGCCGGTTGTGAATGGATTGACTACATCCGGCATCGAAACCGAATATTTACCCCTTCCTTGAGATGGGCGCCCTCAGGCTAGAGGCGCGCTTTTGCCTGAAAAGAGCAAGATTCTCATCTCCTAAAATTTAGGGATTTTAACTTCTGTCGTTGATAACCGGAGCTGTGAGTCTCGGAATGCTTCGCTGGATAGCTCGATGGATAGCCAGACTGATTCTGAAGAGAGTGACTGTATGCTTGAGCACTTTTAGCAAGATCTTAACCTCCAACAAGTTGGGGGCCCCTGAGCTATACTTGCACTTTGTGAATTTTCCTTTGAAAAATCTTCGTATTTTGACCACTGAAAACTCCGTTTCGATCATTGAAACGACCGTGTACAATGTGAAATGCCGTCGTGAGATGCTCCTCCATTGTGAAAAGCTCCATTCTGAGTCTCTGCTTCAGGTTCTGATCAATATAACTGACTTTGACCGACAAAATATTGACAAAAACTCCATGCTTGACATTGCCCAAAACTGTGTTTTACATCAAATTAGCAAGGTTTAGACTTTTAAATGCAAAATGCCTTGATGAAGCAAAAAATTTGGTTTGGGTACAACAGCATCCTAGAATCCAAGAATGCTCGGAGGACGAGACAAGTTCACTCAATGGATTCCTCCACTGGCAGATGGAGGATTATGAAGTATTTCAGCAAGATTGCAATATGTTGCAAATTAAAGAAATTGAAGGGAAAGAAGATGGAGAATTGACGAGCCAAACATTTCCTCTAGAATATGGAGAATACAAAGGAGTGGCAAGGGTAGATGACACACCAGCAAATAACTTTGAAAAGGAGAAGATGATCAAGTACAAAGAACTGAACATAAAGAAGGTAAATCTGGGAGAAGAAGATAATCTCTGGATGATTTTGGTCAGAGACGACTGGAGTCTAGTATTAAAGGCAACGGCATTGAAAATTTTTACAAAATATTAAGATGCCTTTGCATGAATGTACAAAGATTTGAAGGGCATGCCTCCCGAACTATGCATACACAGAATTCCCTTGGTACTTAGAGCACAGCCCGTACGGAAGAGACCATATTGAATGAATAAAAACTATGCGGAAAAGGTGCAAGAAGAGATTCAAAAGATGGTAGAAGTAGGGATCATCTTCAAACTTGAAGTCAGTGACTGGCTATCACCGATTGTGATATCATTAAAGAAAGAATCTGAATAGATTCGAATATGTGTGGACTTTCAAAGCCTCAATGTTGTGACCATAAAGGATCCCTTCTTGATCCCATTCATCGACTCAATACTAGAAGAAGTGATAGGCCATGAAATCTACTCATTTATGGATGGGTTTTCGAGCTACTACCAGATAAGTATAGACGAAGTAGACAAACTAAAGACAGCGTTCATAGTTGAGATAGTGTATGTGTACAATTGGATGCCATTCAATTTGTGCAACGCTCCGGCGACCTTCCAAAGGATAATCCTACACATTCGATAAGATGTCAGTAGGGAACTTTAAGGCATTCCTGGACGATTGGTCAATCTACAATGACGAACAAACACACCTGAAGGCTCTCCAAGAATGCATGGAGAGGTGTAGGGCAGCACGACTGGCACTAAACCTAAAGAACTGTCAGTTCATGGTGCCTCAAGGAAAATTGCTCGGGCACATAGTTTGTAAGGCTAGATTGAAGACCGACTTAGATAAGATCTGAGTGATCATACAGATGGAACCACCCCACATCACAAGGGTAAAATCATTCCTCGGTCATGTCGAGTACTATAGAAGGTTCATCGAAAAAAAATCTCATATTTTGTATCCATTGGACATACTCACCAAGAAAGGGCAACCGTTTGAATGGACAGAAGCACAAGAAGAAGCCTTCAAGAAACTCAAAGTACGGCTAATTAGTTCATCGATCTTGGCATACCCAAATTGGAACAAGGAATTCCATGTGCACATCGATGCTTCAAACTATGCAATCGGAGTGACATTTTTGCAAAGAATTGTTTTCTTCTTGTCTTCCATTGAAGCCAAGAGACCATGCAAGGAGCTAATGTTTCCCAACGCAATGTGAAGTGGAGTCCTTTTATTCTTACACATACAACATTCAAAAAAAGGCATACCATCTTGCTACTACTATAAGGTGCATACCAAAATAATTTATAGGAATGCTACAATCTCTGAAAACTGAATTGAAGCAATTAACTTTGTGCTTTTTACCCAAATGAATGCTACTATTGGTGTATTTGTAATGAAAAATTGCATTGTAAAGTGACAACTTGTTATCACCTCTTTCATTTTTAGTGTTACTCATACCTTGGCCACATCATTGGCCCTAGGCTACTCCATACTCCTTTCCTTCTTACCCAAAAGGGGTTTGTTCCCTTTCAGAAAATAAGCAGTGTTAGTAAAAATTGACAAATGAGATTGAGAGGAAATGGTGCGTTTTCTCAAGTTGTGAGCATCATATTATATTATTTAACATATATTACTTGCTATAGTACTTGAATGTTATCCATAAAAGTTGTATAGTACTTTCTATAAAGAAGAGCCAAAGATGAGGCATCTTGGTGTAAGGAGGGTAACCACTCCATTATAAAGCTGAAACGTGGTCTTTGGGCATTCATTGATGTTATTTCTTGGTGTGCAGCACCCTATGCATTAGTACATTGCATTTTGAAGGGAGTTTGGGGTTCCAATACATTTTATTTGGCATAAGATGAAGCTACAGCTCCTTGATATTGCTGTTTGGAGGTGATTGAGGGTGTGAACAGGTTGATTCCTTCATGCATTCATCTACAGAACTCTGATATTAAGTTACAGCAGCATATGTTTCCATGACAGCGGTATAATACCAATGTGGGGCATCAACATTTGACATTCTAACACTGCTGTTGTAAACAGAACTTTGTAATAGGAAGCAAATCATTTGACAAAAAATACATTATTAGAGTTTGAGGTCAGATTGTCATTATTAGTTAATTCTTTAATGCATGCAAAGTGTTATTGAAATGTCTATGATATTTATATTCATTGTGGATTTACTATTTGGACAAATATTGTCTCAAATTGGATTATGAACGATCCCATACCAAAACACATTGAAAATACATTGAAATCCATCACTATGCAAAGTGTTTGATGAAAATCCTGCATGATAAAGTCAGAAATCTTTGTGGGTATTGGGAAAAAAATTGGTTTCAATTCTAGGGCAGTCACTACATTTTCTTTGACCGGATTTAGGAAAGGCATATTTTTAATCCCTTTCATTATTTTCTTAATTTGCATGGAAGAGCAATAGATTTGCAAGGCATGTAGTGAAGAAAAACTCATTCAAAAGAGGACCAAGAGGAACTACATAATTGCCTACAAAATATCCAAAAAGTTATAAAAAAATTGAGCAATGTTTTAAATGATTTAGAAGAAATTTAAGTATAAATGAGAAGGGGAAGAGAAAGGGCCTTGCAAAGGCAGGCATTATCACCATAGGACAGAGGAAAATAAGTGGCCCAAATTCCAGCCATGCCTATCACTACTATACCACCCCATGTCCTTCAAATGTGCAAGCCTTCAAAACTAGTAAATCTGAATCCTTCTCTTATTTAAGTAAGACAAAATTCATTCAAGATGAAGCAGACATCATTTGTGATCCTAGGCTTATGAAAACTACCATTTCCCTAAGGGAAGGATCCTTTTGACAAAATGCTAGCCACCTATGAGAAACAAAAGGATAAAGCTTAAGGAACCTATGGTTTTAGGACTTGGACTAATTTCTTAGCCAAATACATGGTTCTCATTGTCCACCATTGCCTAGAGCTAATCCTAGCATGTGCAAAATCCTATAACCCCAAAAGAAAAACTATTAAGGGTAGAGGGAAAGATAACAAATGGAATTGCATATTAAGGGTAGGGGCAAAGATAACAAATGGAATTGCTAGATTAGTGTTGGGAAAAATTAGGAAAATGCTAGATGTTCAATTTGGCCATTTACACAATACTCTAGACTCTTGAGGACATGAACGCCTTCTGGGATACTAATGTCCCTAACAAAGTTGATTTCTTGAGTTAGATATGTTCCCACCCACTCCATTAGCCCATTCAATTCCTCATTCCCCTAAAGGCATTCAAGAATGACATAGTAGACCCATGTAGCATGCTAACCTTCATTTTTTTCTATGAAGATGAACAAGGTGTCTACTCAAAGCAATTATCTATAACCTATAGGCAAAAGAGAAATCCAAAAAGTGAATCCATGAAGGTCAACTTCTCTAAGCATCTTGAAGACCAAATCCATGAACAATTGTCAAACTTTTCTAGTAGCTAGGTCTTCAAGTATTTTAAAGCCTTTGGAGGCTTGAGAAAACTGTGTAGTTCAGTTTGCCCCATTGCCTTCAATCTAACATGTGGGGATTTGCAATCTAACACAAGAAAGTTCTCAACACAAAACCTCAATGGTTTGTCACATCAACAACAACAAGCTTGCAACCTTTTGCTTTACCACTTAGTGTCGAGAGGTCTTTGTCAATGGCGGGGCTCATATACCTTTTATCACCAGTTTTTGGCCACAAATTCCTCTAACACCTACCATTTGATGCACTCCCAAGAATTCAAGGTGAAAGAGTGGAGGATTTTCATAGAGAAGTTGTGGGAAGTGTCAGATTTGCCATGTGAACTCAAATTCAAATACGCACAATCAATAAAGCAAATATCCTAACCGCTTTCAACTACAACAAAGATCACTAATTGTTTTTTGGATTGCAAGAAGTATTTGAAGAAGGATTCAAAGCAATTGTTAGTTTGTTCAACATGTGACAAACATTACTGCTCCAAGTTCTAACCTAACCATATTAAATTGCAAGGAGATCGAACCAAAGCAAGAATTAATGCCATTCATTTTTTAGTCCCATGCTTTTTGGAAGAACAATCCAATGAACAAGGCATTGATTTTTGTTTTCAATTCTTAGTCTCTTTGCCAGACAACATTCAAATAGGATTTTCCTTCATCAACATGTTTTGGGGGGGATTGTTGTTAATGCAAGGGATTTCTTCTATAAATAAAGGGGCTAATGCTCATTTGTAATCTAAATTTTTCTTTATAGACATGAGCTCAACAAGCCTTGATATAATTTGATTTCTCAATTTCTGTAATGTCCCTTCCTTAGGCAGCTCAGACTAGCCGAGGTTGGCCTACTATTAGGGTTTCTGTAGGTTAGCAGTATGGTTAGGGGACCCAACCGAGGGATGCAGAGCCTAGTCGGGAGCTTTACGAGCCTTTCAGTTTGGAGTTCAATTGCTGAATCCAAGGATAAATTGAAAATATTAAAGTTTGCTTTAATGGAATAGTAAAAGTGAATAGTAATAGAGAATTATAAAGTGAATAGTGAAAAGTGCCCCCATCCTAGTGAAACAAAGTTGTTTTCAACAAGTGGCCCTCTCTTTTGATGAGAAAAAGACCCTTGAGGAGGAATATTTTATTATCTTTTATAAAAAAGCTCATGGGAGGTTATAAAGTGAATTTTGGGCTTCTATTTTGGCATTCATTTGTCATTTTTGTTATCAGCACTTGCAGGTTTGAGCTTTGGAGAAGAGTTTCAGCTTGGTTTCAGTCTTCTGGGAACGAAAACTCCCAAGGGCTATCGTGAATTGGACGAGAACCCAATTCACCTTTGAGGAGGACGTACCTTGGGTTTTCATTTGGGCTTCATTGGAGGAGTTTCAGGTGTTTAATTTTCAGACCTAAGTTTGCAACAGTGTTATATCAGCATATTTCTTTAGATCAGGTGCAGCCATTAATAGATTGAGTCTCAACCAAGCCAATACTATCACATATTTGCATTCTACTTGTTGGTTGTACTATTTTGGCATTATTGAAGGAAGATTTCAGTTAGAGTTTCAAAGAATTTACTGGCAGCAGGCAGCTAGGGTTGTAGAGGTCAGATTTATTGATGTTGGAGACTGTTTGGGCTAGCTGTACCATCCTAAGGGGCAGCCAGACTATCATCAAGGGCAGCTGTGCCATCTTGTGATGCTGCTAGGGTTTGGACAACATATTGGACAGCCTGATCTGATTTATAATTTTGTACTTCTTTCGAATTCTATCAATAAAATTCACGTGCAAGATAGCATTGGACTCCGGGTATGACTAATTGATGAATGGTGTTCCTAAATCTTTAATTTTACAATTTTAAGCATTGTTGTTGAAAAAAATCAGAATTCAATTATTTATTTCAGTCATACATATGCTTGCACTCTTGATTTGAAAATCCATCTATTGCGTTCAATTAATTGGCAAACCCCAAAATCAATCATTGGCAATCAAACATATTAAAAAAAAAAACAAAAACAAACATTTCTATTCGCTGGTCAAAGATTTTGAAAAAGACAAAAATTAGTAAATTGGATCAGATTGGGGTTGGGGATCTTTCAATTTCCTTGTTTTTGATTTCTCAATGTCTAGAACCATCTAGCTTTTCATATTTATGTAATTGTACAACCACATTTTGAGATATTCAATATAAAGAGTTGAGATTCTCGTTGTCCTACTTCTCGAAACTATTTATGGATAAATTGTCTATTGCATTTTTATGGTCATGCTTTAATTTAGTTTTTTTAGACTATTATTTAGTGTGTTGAAAAGCTTTGTGAGAGATTAACAAGGAAACATCTATTCTAGTGCATTGCTCTTTTGATTTTCAGTCATTTACTTTCAGTACCTCTCCCCTTTTTCCTTTGACATGATTAGATTAAGCTAGAACAGACAAGGACCTGATCTTTTAATCCTAGAGATTGTCTTCTAAATTCCTCATATCTATCTAGACTTTCCATGCTTGATTCCCTACTAGTGCAGGTTGCAAGAAAAATCTAGGCATCAACAATTCCTTCACTAAATTATGTTTATTCATGATCTAATATGGATCAGAAATGCAGTTGACTACTGCCTTTTTCCATCTATTCTATATACATATACGGTTATACCCTTGAAGTGATTTATGTCTTATATTAGGATTATTGTAGATAAATTGATTGCTTTTTAAGTAGAAGGAAGTGAATTGACTCATGAACTGAATTTGTTGTTTGTTACAGTTGTATTTGTGTGCTTCTAAAGGTTTACATTAGAAATGGAGCTGTTGCACAAGACTGGAAGATAATTCATTTCGCTGCACAAGTCATCTATGCTGTTGCACAAGACTGGAAGATAATTCATTTCACTGTACAAGTCATCTATGTTGTTGTGCAAGAGATCACCTTTGTTGAGCAAGTGATCTTCTTTGCTGCATAAGGCATCCCGTTGGCTGCACAAGGTATTTTTTGGTTGCACAAGCACTCCCTTTTACTATGCAAGATAATAACCACCACAAACAAATTGTTCAGTTGTCCTAACATATGTTGTTAAAGAGTGAATAAAACACATAGATCTACATGATAATTTAGCATAACACTCCAAATTAGGTGCACAAGGTTCCAAAGAAGTTATGGTTTTTTCATAACAAACAATGCACCACTAGAGGAGGAGTTGGAAAAATGAACCATTTGGAGCTGAAGATAGGAAAGGAACAAGTTTGTTGTAGAAATAATTTTAGGAATAAATAGGTGGCAATCTATTTTAGAATTTGTTGTAAGAAGATAGCCACCTCCTACTATCTATATACACAGAGTCCTAGGCAAGCATAAAGCATTCCCTAGCATTCACAATAGTGATTGTGCAAGTGCTCAATAATTTATTTTTGAAAGACATTTATTATATTAATTCAAGACTAATTTAAAGGAATGTATATAATATGTACATTAGTCTGACTGGGAAAGTGCTACTTGAATTAATATAATATATGTAAGAGACCAGGTGTCTCTCAACCCAAACTGATCATGATGAATGCAAATTTTGACGAACCTTGCAAGTTCTGCCCTCAAATTGCTGAATATAGGCTTAGGTTATTTTGTCAAATACTTCACATGCAATCTTCTAACTTGCTGGTCTGACTATGTCAGTCTGATATAAATGCTTATAATTGATGATAGATGCACAGATGATGTTAAAGGAATGCCTTCCTTAATATCTAAATGAATTACTAGATGTAATGCAATCAAATTTGGTGTTTTCAAATGCATATACAGCCTATAGGCATTATGTCAAACAATTGACATACATCCTCATACTTTATTCAAATGATCACTCCAACTCCAACTGATGTTATCTTTTATTGAGATGCAAGCCTACAATACTGAGTTCAATGCAAATGCCAAGACTCTTGGCTTACATTCTACATTTGGTGAGGCCAATACATTATTCCTTTAATATTTCTGAGCATTAACAGCAATATAAGGATTACTGAAAAATGTTGAGAGTTGAAACAATGACTAACAGAAATATAAAGCCTTAACTTCAATTTCTTTTGGGTTCCGATACTAACAGCAGATTGTACATTCAGAGGTACTTTTCAACCACTTATAGGTATTGTTGTGACGTTTTTCACACATCGCCCCATTGCAAATGGGGACCCCCCCTGATTTTGGCTTTGCTTTTTGTTTGTTTTGTTGTTGTCTCTCTTTTCTACTGTCTATCTTTTCGGGACGTTCCCGTCTACAAGCTTCAGCGTGAATTTGGCTAAGTCTGGAAATTAGGGTTTGGGTCTTCCTGGTCAGTTTGAGGTCGAATAAGGTGAATAAATTGAAAATTGAGCTTAACATTGTTGTCAGTGTGCATCCAGCAGGTTTTCAGCCAAGTTTCATCAAATTCTGAGGTACTTACTATTTTTAGTAAGTGTGAAATTACATGCAGTTTGTCAGCTATATTGAGATTCCGATCATCACACTGCGTCCGGAGCACATCAGACTGCTTGCATGCCAAATTTGAGCAAAAGCGGATAACTTACTATTTTAGCGGCTTCCAATTTCTGGGTCCGAGATGCGAGATTTTCTTTGCATGTGGATATTCCCGGGTTTTTCAAGACCTTCGCGATGATGTAACATGCAAGCGAGATGACTACTTTCAGGATTCACCTTCCGAGGTTATTTTAGGGTTTGCATGTCGAGCTTTTCTTTGCATGTCGGATATTCGATGGGTTTTTCGAGAGCTTCGCGATGGTGTGACATGCAAACGAGGATTCTCACTCAGTAAGGAACTTGCTATTTTTAGCGGTGTGTCCCGGCACCACCACCCACAATTGATTCACGAGCTGATCGCAATGCCACGTAAACGAAGACAAACGGAGATCTTTGATACGCGCATGCAAGTTAGGGTTTAGCTTTGGAGCCTAAAATAGGCATCAAAAGTCAAAATCTCAAAATCCGATAAACCACTGCGATCGGCCCTTCGAGCTATCTGCGGTGAAATTTCAGGTCAAACGGAGCACTTACTATTTATAGTAAGTCAAATTGGAAACATGCTAAAAATAGTAAATCAGCTGCATGCGTCAGTGTCGGCAGGCAGGTCACGTGGTGAGGAGCGCCTCATTAAAATTTCAACTCGATCGGAGCTTGGGAGCTATCAGAAACAAGAGCTTACTATTTATAGTAAGCCACCTTCAGAAACAGGCTATAAATAGCAGGGTAACTAAAAGTGGCAGTGCCGACAAGTTGATAAAGTTGTGAAGAAGCTATGTTTGAAATTTCAAGTTGATCCGAGCTCCAGAAGTGCAAAGTTGAGAGGCTTACTATAAATAGCAAGGCACGGATAAGCTAGCAAAAGAAGGTAAAAAATGTCTAAGTCTGAGTTTCATCTAGCAGACACCTCCAAATGCGCCATGCTTGCCTTCAAGGTGATCAAAAATATTCTGTGGAATGAGTTCATCCTCCTGCCACCCCAAAATGCGCCCAAGCTGGTGAGGTGGAAGCATAAAAAATTCTAAGGCATGAGTTCTTGTTCTCCTCCTATGGCAAAATGCGCCCAGCTCAAGCTCTCATGTTGGAAAAGTTTCTAAGTATAAAACTCGTCCTGCAGCCTATGTGAAATGCGCCCAAAAGTGCAAAAAGGTCAAAAGGTCAACATCTTTTATCCTTCATCAAGGGCTAAATGCGCCCATGCAGCAATGAGTCAAAGGAGTCAACAAAGATTTCCATCCTCCTTGCATGCTCAAATGCGCCCAAATCATGCCATGTGAGGACAAAAATAAGAAGCTGAAAAGTCACTAGCTAGGGCGTTGTAAATGCTTCAGCCTTCACACAAGAGAAATGCGCCCAAGTTGTGGTCAACAAGTCAAAGCAAATGAAAAAGTTTCTAAGTTAGAAACTCGTCCTCCATCAAGGCTGAAATGCGCCCAAGATGAATCAAGTCAACAAAGTCAAAAAGTTTTGTCCTCCTCACCCCTCCAAATGCGCCCGAGGGAGGGTAAAAGTAAATGAAAGTGGTAAGAGAGGTGAAATGTGATTAAGGCGTGGTCAAAGCAAAGTGAATGCTAGGCGTGGTGAAGTTTTAAATTTTTCCCTCCAAATGCTACATGCGCCTAAGGTGATATGTATGAAGTGGCAAAGATAATATGCTAGACGTGATTTCAAAGTTCTCTAAGTGGTATGCGCTCAAGGTGAAGTGTGCTACTTGCGCCCGAGGTGATATGTGTTAAAGGCGTTGGAAATTTTATGGAGAATAAAATACAAAAGATGAAAAATGCATGCCTGGGCGTTGAAATTGTCAGACGAAAAATAAATTAAGTGTGATGCGCCTTCAAGAAAAATTTTCTAAGTGAAGTTGATATTTTCACAGGCAAAGTTGATCAAGTTGGATATAAAATTTTCTAAGGAAAAATTTCCAGAGTGATTTAAAAAAAAATTTCTAGGGCACAAAATATTTTCTCCCTTAGAAAAACGCCTAAGTCTGGAGAGGTGATGGAATTTTCCTGAGGCACGAGCAAATTTTCCAGTGGTGAAGTCGGTGAATGCCAGTTGCACGGGTTGATAAAAATTTTCCAAGTCAGAGCAAAATTCTCAGAGGGGACCAAAGAACGAGAATAAATTTGATGAAAGAATATTTTCTAAGGTTCAAAATTCAAGAAAATTAAATGAACCCGTTCGTTGGGCACCCATGAATTCGACGCGTTCTGGAGAAAATTTTCTTCTGAGTATCGAAGATTGCCGATGAGGAGTTGATTTTAAGGTCTTCTACAGCTTGTCGAGGATTCCGAGATGAAGATTTTAAGTAGGCACCAGGTTGATGAATTTTCCTAAGGGAAATTTGAAAATTTTCTAAGGCAAGTGGGAAGAAAATGTGTTTTCAAGGTGAAATCCTCCAGACGATGAAATTGAAAGAAACTGCCTAGGTGAGTTTGCTTAAATCCTTCGTGAAGATAGTTTTCTTGAGCCAGAGGTGAATAAAACCAAGGTTGTCAGAGCTCCAGCAGGTGAAATGAATTTCTTGAAGATGCAGTTGAAGTTGATACTGTCAAAAGGATGATACGCCTTTGAAGAAGATGGATTAAAATTTGGCTAAGGCATGAAGAATCATGAAGAAGGCAAAAGTTGGCTAGGACAAACGATGAGCCCTTGATGATCAAAGTGCTAGAATCAGGTAAGTAAGTTGAATTTATATTATGAAATGATCTGATCCCCTTCTCCTTGCTTGTTTTGCAGGAGAAATGTTGAGGCCAGAGCACGATGAAGACAAGTTTCAATCTCGAAGGAGAAAAAGTTGCAAAAAAATGACTAAGTGTTAAGACCTAGTATAATTCGAAGTGACGAAGATGAAGACCCTCAAGTGGAAGAAATCAAAGAACAACGCCAAGAAAGAAGATCGAGAACAGTGTGAATGCGTCTGCAAACGGAATCTTCTAGAAGGTTGATGGTGGACATTATGGCGCATTTATTACCCCACCCTCCTCTGTGGCGGTTTTTAGGGCAATATTATTTAGGGCTGAGGTGGCACGATTCTGGCCACTCTATTGATTGTAACCCTAGCCGTCTTTTGGGACTTGGCTAGCTATATAAAGGGGGAGTCCCCCTCATTTGTAATTCATTAGAAAGTAGACAGTAGAGAGGATCAGGGTAGAATTAGAGTAGAGGGACAGCTTAGAGTAGCTTAGAAGTAGATTGATAGTGTAGTTTGGAGAAGAAAGAAAGTTTTCCCTTTGAAAACTTTTGAGGAAATTGTTGTGTAACACATTTTATGATAATAGATCTTTTCATTGATGATGGAATTCGTCTTGTCATGAAATGCTAGCAAGGTTTCTTCTTCCTTTCGTATCCAAGTAGCTTAATTTCATGCAAGTAGCTTACTTTGGTGTGTGGTGTTTTACTAAGATAGCTTCGCTTTATTCCATACCACTAGCGGCTTGTTGATGATAAGTTCGCCTTGTGTGGTCAACTGGACATTACTTGAGTTTAACTTCGGTTGTGATTTATATGCTTATATGCGTCGTTGTGATGGTGTATGCATGTTAAGTCATAATTTGAACATCTTTTGCTATTTCCCTTGAAGATTGCACCGATTTTGCTGAGGCTGTCCGACGGAGGCTAGGTGAAATCCGGTTGAAGTCTATTGAAGTGAAGCTCCACATATCCTGCATTTAGAATAGAACATAAACTTCTTAGGCCCTACACCCTTTTCAATTCAGTACTTTCTGGTTAGAATAGGAAACCCGCACTTCATAGATAAATCTTTCGAGCATTTGAATCCCTTTCTCACTGCCGAACAATTCTGTAAGTCCCCTTGAAATACCAGCAAATCACATCGAGCCAAACTGAGCCTATTCGCATTAAAGGAACCTTGGAGTTGAACGCATGAACTTTCTTGCAATCTTAGCATGCGGAATACTTTGATCAAGAGAGAATAGGGAAGCCGTTGGCAACTTTATTCTGCGTTGGTGCGGTCATAAAAAACACATCAACAGGTATCAGATATGAAGCTACACCAGGCTATACTTTTCAATATGCTGTCATTCTGAGCAGATTATTTCTGTATATGAGCAGATTACCAATAAAATTAAGTGACTCTGAGAAACTATAGCAGCTTAGACACTTCTTTCCTATACTCAGAATCGTAAAATATGCAACAATATGATGCTACAGCAATAGGTATTGCTCTTTCTGAGTGCACATCACCAAACAGATGTAACTATGAACTTAGACTTGCAACCATAAATTGATGCTACAGTAATATCAAAGTAGATACAAAAGTTTCAGACCTGGAAATGAGTTCGCCCAGGTAATATAAGATGAACATTCTGCCCAGGAAGCTGCATAAACGTCATGCCTCTGTCTAGTAATAATGACCTAGCACTGTAGCGAACCACTGTAGCAAATTACTGTAGCGCGAGTACTGTTCACGTGTGTACTATAGCGTGGCACTGTTCACGCCACTGTAGCATCTAACAAACTTCTGATATTTAATGGCTGCCAAATGAATCTTCAGGTCTGCAGTTGATCAATCTTCAATATTCCTCAAACCTTAGATTAAATCTTCGCCTTTAAGCACAAATGAACTCCTGAATGAAGCCCTCAACTGACAATCTTCAACTGGTATTTCATAGCCTCAGTATGTCTGATTCTGAAGAGTTGACGTTCTCCAAAACCTAATTGCAGAAACCCTTGTTTCTCCAACTCCAAATGTTCTCAGAGAGAAAAGACAAAATTTGAATAATCAATCAATAATGAGTTCTATTATGTCTTTGAGAAATAAATACCTCTCTCAAAAATTCAACCCCCCTTCAAAAAAGCAATTTAAATGCATTTAATAATATAAAATTCGCCTCTTTTGAACTTAGGCAATTTTATTAATAAATGGCGTCTTTTAAAATGAGTAATAAATACTCATTTAATATTAATTTTACTCCACTATTATAAAGTATTAAATACTTTATAATTCGCCATAATTAATATTTTAATATTTCACTTAAAGTGACTTTATAATATAAAGTCATAATAATAATTATTAAATGCTCCCTTATTCACCGTTTGCTCATCAAACTGTCAAACTGGGTCGAAACTAAGATTGCCAACTGAGCCAGGTGCCCTGCCAAAAATAGTAACCCCTGTCGGCCTGACTTACTATAAATAGTAAGTGCCTGAATATCACTCTGTGAGTCCCTGCAAAGGCCCAAACCTGAATCAATTGGAGGAGTAAGGTCCTGAAACTCTGGATAACTGCCAAGGAAGACCCTCTCATCACATTTGTCAGCCTATGAGGGTCAAATGATAGGCTAATCCTTACGAACTCTAATGCTCGCAAAATGGGGACATTACAATATATGTCTTTCAAAGATTAATTAGTCTAATTGGGAAAGGGCTACTCACGAGGATTGGTGGTGGCTGTTAGGTTTGCTTTACTATTTTTATGTGTGATGTTTTAATTATAAATGTGATTTAGTAATAGTTTGTTGAATGCAAGTTGGTTTATGATTTAGTTATGATATATTGTTCAAATATTTTGCCATTCAGTTTTAATCTTGTTCAAAAAATTAAGAAGTGTGTTGTGACATGGATAATTATTTTGGTGTGCTGTTAGATTTAGCAATTTCTTTTGATCTCGGTCATTTATTCTCAAATTTTCCTCAGAGTCCCTAATAGATCTGCACTTCATCTAGATACCCAGCTTTATTAAGGATTTGTGATCTTGCATATACTTTGTAAGACACCTGGTCAAAAGCCAAACATTCCTGATATTAAAATAATATTTAGGATACCCAACAACATACACAAGTATACATTGAGTAAATAAATACAAAAACAGATTTGAGCTGATAGAAGCAGTATTTTAAAACATATAAATATTCTCAAGTGTTTTAGGTGTGCAAAATTCATGAGTGCGATATCCATGGCATCAAAAACAAAAAATAGAATTACAACTATGGTTGAGAGAGCAATAAAAAATTATATTCCTAATTATAAACTATAGAAGTGCAGTTTATTAATTTAAGAACCACATAAAACAATATAAAAAAGTACACTAAACTCTAAAATAACTTCAAAAGAAGGTTACCAAATTAAAACCCATAGAAAAGCACAGTATGAATTGAAAACCATGGGTAACCAGCTCACAATATAATAGACATTGTGAAATATATTGTGTACCATGAATTGTCTTTTGGGAATTCAGGTACTGGAAGCAAATGGCTGAAGAAATTACAAAAGGTGATGAGGAGGTAGCACTGCCACATGACATAATGGAAAAGATACTCAGTGTGCATTCATAATCTTCAAGATATCATGTGCACATAAGTCTTGGAATGCTTACTAGACTTCCACCAAATGCTAGAGCAAAACGATCTTTAGTATAAGTCCATGGCTGTTGCTTTCCAATGATAAGAATGTGAAGCATTCTGCTTCGTCAAAAATAAATGGAGGATCATAATTTAGATCTGCGAGCTGCTTTTCAACTTCCTAAAATGATTTTGCTTTAGAGTATGTACTTTGAGGGTGTTAGGTTTTAGTTTTTCTCTTTCTTTTTTATGCTTTCCAAGTGATTTCGCTGGTCTAATCTGCCTATCGAGACTCAACAAGTCTAGTGAGTCTGCCAGACTCAACAAGTCTGATCAAACTTGCCAAGACTTGGCAACAAGTCCTTGGGCCTTGGCAGTGCCGGATTGCCTTTGAACTCAACAAGTTTGTTGAGAACCCAACGATTCTTGTAACATTGAGTTCACCACACTCCCCTCAAACACCCAACAAAATGTTCCATGTGATTTGGACTTAGACTCCATGAAATATGAATGCTCACATTTTGATATCAAAATAAATCAACCAAGATTTTCATGTTAAACACAATAAGAAACTAACAATTATAGCCTGTGGGTTGTGATCCAATCTTAGGCAGTTAACTTACACATCATTGGATCAATGTTTCAAGTTACACTAGCAACTTCGAAATAACTATGGCACCCAAGGGATGACTGTAACTGTAATAAACCCGACCAATTTTTTTTTTTGATTTTTCACAATTGATTACAATGCAACACGCACCCGTTAAGGTTAGCACAAACCAAAACGATGCGGAAAGTAACTCTAACTAGAATGTACACCAAGATCCCGATGTGGGCAAGGTGTGAGCATTGGTCAGAGGATCTATGCAATGCAAAACTGAAGGAACTCTAACCAAGAATGGCGCCGAGTGATGGCGAGCATATGGTCAGAGGATCCCTAGACTACTCAACTGAAAGCAATAGGCGGCAAGCCAGCCTCTTCCACTTATTCAGTGGGGATGTACAATAGCTTAGATTGCAAGATAAAGATGAAATGCTGATAGTACTACTAACAGCTTACAAATATATCAGAATATTTAATTAAACAAGAGCTTTTCAAGTCTTCATTGCTGCAGCTGTGTAGAGAGTCTTTCAAAGACCAAAATGCAACTTACAATGCTCAATTCTTTAGCAAAGAGATGATTATCTTAATTTCTGATCTAAAAGACCTGCAATATAAATGTGAAATCTGCAAACCAATCCTCACTCAATTGCTCATATCTCACTCAATTCATACTCAAATGACAAGGAATCAATTGCAGATTGTTCTAGGCATGAAGGCACCCCAATTAAGATCTCAAACTCTCACCAAACAAGCCATAAACCTTTTGCACAAAACCCAAAGCTATAACAGAATGGTACGACCCTCTTGAAAGGGCGAACTTTGCTAAATAAAATCCAAAACAGCAGATAAAAATCTATAACTTTGCAAGGTGGGTCGCCCCAATGAAGGAAGATGATATGTTGAATACCCAAAACAATAACTTTTTGTATTTTTGAGTTATGAATGAAAACTGCCTACAGCTATGCAACATCAGCAACTCTGAAACATGACAAAATGCTTGAATAACATCAACTAAATGCAAGAAACTCAATCTACAATGCCAAAACAACCCAATTACAAGCTAACCTCTCAACTAGTTGCTATCTTTCAAGCAAGAAGATGAGCCAATGCTAGGAGGTGTGCTTTCCTCGAAGCGAGTGCCTGAAGACAATTCAGCAGCATAACAGTGTAGTAGACAAAAGATCCCAAATGAAGAGCTGAGGCCTGATTAAATAGACAAGAGAGAAACGTCTAGAAGCTTCAAGAAGGTGCCCAAACCCTAATTTCAAATTCACCTTTTCCCTCCAAAAGATGGCGTCCTTTTTCACCATTAAAATATTTCACTTTTTAAAATAAAGTCAATCCTTCAAGTAGGCGTCCTTTTCAAATGAGCTTAATATTTGACTTTATAAAATATAACTTATCCCTCCATGGCACCTGGACCCTTTAAGTCCCCCTTTTAAAAACAACTTAAGTTGTACTTGCTAGGCAAAAGGGAAATATAATATTAAAATATAATATTATAATGAAAATACTTATCTCTCCAAGAATAATGCGCCCAAGGCCAAAAACTGAAGTGCCAGCTGAAACAACCGAAGAAGAAGACCAACTGAACTGAACCCAAACTGTCCACTGCCAAAAATAGAATTTACTAAAAATAGTAAATTCGCGAAGTTGCTCGGAATACCAAACTGAACATACCACTGTGAAGCTCTCTGAAAACCCAGAAAGAATCAGCGATCAGAATTCCAAACTTCAAGCAAAAACCACCTCAAAACAAGGAAACCCTAATTTCACCATCCGCGAAGCCTACGGGTCTCAGGAATAGGCCAACGGTCAACAGAAATGATCACAACTGAGAAGGGGACATTACAGTAACATCCATTTGCAAAAAGAAAAGAAACAATACTATTTATTATTTTCAGATGGTAAACTTTAGCACTAATCATTTTGAGGTGCAGAGGTAGTAAATAATAAACACTTACAACGGAGGTATAAATTAATAGCATGGCTTAGAAATCCAGTGCCTGGAACTCCAGTCAGGAGGGACGTTATAGGGACAAAGGACATAGATATCACATCAGGAGAAGATGGAATTGTTGTGAGCCACTGCTGGTGACTTTGAGCAGACTCAAGACCACCTCTCTTCTTGTAAATCTTTATTATATCCTGCATACAGAATGTGGACCACCTTATATGTTGAAAAGACAATAGAAAACATTCTTGGCGACATGTTTTTGGAAAGAGAATACTAAGTTCAACATGCTAAAACTCTCATGAACCTCACTATGCTTGTTGACAGAGAAAAATATTGACCTCTTTTACTGAACCAGATGTAGAGACATTTGAGTCCACAAAACTGAGATGGTTTATATTCACCAAAGAATCTGCAACCTGACATAGGGAAATCAAATGTTTCATTAGATATACAGCCAGCTAATGGCCCCACAAAACTGAAAAATACTTGGATGTTGCAATTTATCAGGTGGTAAATAACAAAACAAATTCTGAATGAAAGAGAAATAACTAGAATAAAAGAGTTGCTGAAGAGCATGACTGAGAAGAGCACAGTAACAACAATGGCAAACCAGCTACCCAGCCAGCTCAAAATATGATAATGAGCAGCTACTCTGCCAGCTCAAAATATGACAACGATGGTTATTACAGCAGGAAATTTTTCTTTTGTTTTTCTTTCTCCTCAGCATCAGTATCTCAAAGAAATCGACTTTCTAAAAGAGAAGGGCATGATGGTCTCTTTAAAGGTATATTGGAGATATTTGAAAACATAATTATAGTTTTATATATATTACTAAGATCAAATTGCTGTCAATTTTGTATTATGGTCATTTTCTCCTTCATCTTGCATGACCTGATAGCAATACCTAGATGAGAAATATTTGCGCCATAAGCTCCATGGTAGGACAAATAGAGACCAGATATGTTGGAAGTAATCAAAGGATTTAGAATCATCATACTAGGAATGGTTTAGTTGCTTGAATATTTTTTTCCTCATGTTAAAAAAGAAAAGATAGGATAAAAGGATAAAGAACCTAAACATGCCAAGTAATATTCCTTTCATGCAATCAAATTAGAAACAAAATAAGTTTAGCATAACAAACACAGTTTTGTTTGGTTATTATTTATAAAACCCAATCAAGAAAAAAATTCCAGACTATGCATTAAAGAGTATGATTTCAAAGTGCATTTCCCAATAACTTTACATAGGTCAAAACAGGAGAAACTTTGAATTCAATGTCCCTTTAGCTGAGATGTAGAATCATATTACATGGAAAGCTATTGCAAAAATATCCTACTAATTTATTTTGCAATGCTAACCTATGAATGTCATGTACCCTTTTTCAAAATTATGGAAATAATTAAATAATTAAATTTAAGTCTAAGTTGCCGAATCGAGTACGGGCACAGGTACGGTTATGTGGGTACGGCAAAAATTTTTTGGGGGTTGGGTACGGAATTGGGTACGTCCGTACAAAAATATAATAAAATATTTAAATATATATGTATATGCAACCTAGAAACAAAATTAAGTTTAGAATGTCATATACCAATACATATGATAAACAAAACCATGACAAATTTCAATTTTTGAAACATAATATACACATTTAAATTCAGTTTTCATATCAAAAGGATCAAACTTGAATGTCATGATAGATAATCATTGTTTAACATTTAAAAAATACAAAGAGAAACCAATTCACTAATCTGCAATTGCATCAAATGGCTCATCACCAGCATTAACATCAGATAATGGAGCCACATTAGCACTTGCACTAAAAGTATGTTGACTACTTGACTCCTCAAAAATTGAAGAAGATTGTGCAATTGCAGCCAAAGAAAGATCTAGGTCAGCTTGCTCCGGTTCTACATCCCACATCTTTGTTGCCCCTTCTTTGTGCTCATCCTCTTTGTGAGTAAGAAGGCGCAAGTTGGAATGAACAAACACTAGCTCCTCTGCTTTGTTTGATGCCAATCGATTGCGCTTGACTGAGTGGATGAAGGAGTATGTACTCCAATTCCGCTCAGCTAAAGAAAAACTAGCAACCTATTGAAGCAAAGGGAGCTCTCATTAGAGTTGTTAAATTAAAAAATTGTAAATCAAACTTCAAATTTGAAAATAACATATTTTAGTTTTAAATTTTAATAAGATAAAACTTAAAAAGTTAAAACTTACTTGAGATAAAACTTTTATTGCAAGAACTTGGAGGTGTGGCATCTTGCAGCCATTGAGGTACCTGTTGTGACCTTTTCACACATCGCCCCATTGAAAATGGGGACCCCCTAATTTTTGCTCCATTCTAGTCTTTTGGCTTTGGTTTTGTCTCTCTCTCTCTCTCTCTCTCTCTCTCTCTCTCTCTCTCTCTCTCTCGTTTCTATTTGTCTTTCCGGGAATGTGCCCCTCTAAGTCAAAATTTTGGCAAAGTCTGTGGAATTAGGGTTTGCATTCTTCAGGGTAGTTTGAGGTCAAATTGAGTTGGCTAATTGAAATCTAAGCTTGGCACTACAATTGGTAGGCTTCCAATAGGTTCCCTGCAAATTTTGAGTTGAATCTAACCACTCGCTATATTTAGCAAGTCTTGACTTTGGAAGCTATTTTTAGGGTTTGCATGCAAAGTTTTTCGGTGCATGTCTGGAGAATATTTCTAGGTTTTCCTAGACCTAAGCGATGATATAACATGCAAGATGAGGTGATAACTTTCTGCAGTATTGACTTCGGAAGCTATTTTTAGGGTTTGCATGTTGGAGTCTTCAACGCATGTCTGGATATTCTTTGTGGGTTTTTCGGGAGCTTTGCAATGATGTAACATGCAAACTAGGATCAGGACCTTTTTGCAGGGTAGTCTTTAGAGGCTATTTTTAGGGTTTGCATGTAGGATTTTTCAGTGCATGTCAGCATATTCTTCATGGGTTTTTCAAGAGCTACGCAACAAGGTAACATACAAGTAGAGTTGGTCACTTTTTCAGACACTTACTATTTTTAGCAGGATCACTCCGACAGCTGCCCAACACTTCAGCGTCACGAACAGAACGACATGCAACAGAAACAGGGTCAAACGGAGATCATTTGAGCAATATGTAAGTCAGATTAGGGTTTCCAGCTTTGGGACCCAAAATGAAGGGTCAAACGCCAGAATCTCTGAAAACTGATGTATCCCATTGCGATCGGTATCTTTCAAGGAATCCATTGGTAAAATTTGAAGGCAATCTGAGCACTTACTATTTATAGTAAGTCACTTTTGAAACGAACTATAAATAGCAGGTTAGTGTGAGACACTAGTGTGAACAGGCCAGTCAACCCATGAGGATCACGTCAATCAAATTTCAAGTTAAACGGAGTTGCAGAAGTTCTGAAATCAAGCAGTTGCTATAAATAGTAAGTCACCTCCAGAAACGAGATATAAGTGGCAGGTCAGCACAAATGACAAGTGTGAACATGGCAGTTACCCCACAAGGGTTAGGGTCGGCCAAAATCAGGTCTTGAAAATACTGAGAATCCATGGAGATCACAAGAACACTAGAACTTTCTAAAAATAGAAAGCTAGGCAGGAGGCATCAAAATTTTGCCTAGGTCTGAAAATGGAAGTTCACACCCTCATATGCGCCCAAGGAGGAAGGCTGGTGGAGAGAAAAGTTGCTAAGGCATGAAATTCCTGTAGGCCTACCTAAATGCGCCCATGAACATTGGTGAGTTGGAAAAACATACAAGGCAAAGATAAAATGGAAGCACCAGGGGAAAAACGTGCCCAACTTGATGAGCTAATAAGGAAGTTTCTAAGACATGAGGTGAAATGGAAGCTACCTACTCCAAATGCGCCCATCTTGAGAGGGGACTCAAAAAAATTTCTAAGTCTGAGATAAATGGAAGAATGACCCCTTGAGTGCACCTAGCAAGGAGTAGAGTGGGGGTTGAGAAAATTTCTAAGGGTTAAAATGCAAGACCACCTTCTAAATGCGCCCAACCTGGAGTTGGATGGAGAAAAATTGTTTAAGGCATGGAAAAATCTTGCAGACCCCCTCAAATGCGCCCATCAAGGTGATGACTTGAGAATTTTTGTCTAAGTGATGAAAGTGGAGGCATGACCCTCAATATGCGCCCACACTTCATGGAGGATGTTTAAAAAACAAATTTAAGTGTTGAAAGTTCCTTCTCCAACCCTCAAATGCGCCCTTGAAGAGAAGGTGAAGATGAAAAATACTCTAAGTGCTGAGACTTGAAGTAGCCCCTCCAATATGCGCCCAAGGTGGAGAAGGCATAGGAAAATCTTCTAAGGCGTGAGCAAATTGAAAGTTCAAGGGTCTAAATGCGCCCTCATCAAGGATGGAGAAGGAAATTTGTCTAAGTGGTGGAAACTCAAACCTCAGCACCCTAAATGCGCCCCAGCTTCAAGGAAGAGATGGAAAATATTCTAAGTGTTGAAGAATGGAAGTAGCCACCCTCATATGCGCCCAACTTGCATGATAGCATGAAGATTTTTTCTAAGTGTTGGGAAATGAAAATACAACCTCCTAAATGCACCCTAGTGGAAAGTTGGAGTTAGAAATTTGGCTAAGTCATTTAAAATGAAAGCTCAAGGGTGGATTTGTGCCTAAGACAGGATAGGTTGATTTGAAAATTTTCTAAGGCATGATAAATTGAAAGTATGGGGTGCTAAATGTGCCTTAGCTTGGAGGAGATAGAGAATTGTTTAAGTATTCAAAAATGGAAGTACAAGGGGTAAAATGTGCCCTTGGGGAGGAAATGTTGTAGAGAATTTCTAAGTGATTGAAAATGAAGGTGTTAGGGGTGGAATGCGCCCAACTTGGATGAATTAATGAAAAAGTTGCCAAGGCATGATAAATGGAAGCCCAGAGGGGTAAATATGCCCAAAGTTGGAGAGATGAAATAAACCTTAGGATAAATATTCTTCAAAGGGTGGAAAAATTAAACGCACCCCTTCGTGTCTACACATGATTAATATAGAAAAAAAAAAAAATGAGGAGATTTTTTTTGGGTCTTGGATATTTTCTGAGGGAGTTAATTTTGAAACTTCTCTGGAGTTCTTGAGGTGGACAATGGACGCCTGGCTTGTGATTGATGAGATTTTCCGGAGGACATAAAATAGAATTTTCTAAGGTGGAGGAATAAAATAAGGAAATGCTTGAGTTTGTTGAAATAAATTTTTCTATCACCGGAAGGATAAATTTTGTTTAAAAAAAAAAATGCTAATGAAGTGAAATGCGCTCACAAGGAAGAGGTGAAATTTGTCTAAGCCACGAAGGATTTGAAGAAGAAGTGAAACTCAAGCATCAATCTTTCAAATACGCCCTCAAGGTGGAGAAATTTCTAAGGCACAAACTCTAAACACAAGGTTGTAAATGCACCCTTGAAGAGGACCCTATGAAATGAACACACAAGCCTCTAAATACGCCCAGAAAGCAAAATTTGCTAGAGGAAAATGATGAAGAGATCACTCAGACCTCAAAGATTAGAACATTAAGATCTGGTAAGTGAAGTAAGTTTATATTATGAAATGTTTTGATGCTCTTCTCTTTATTTTTTTTACAGGATGAACGTCGGGACCAAAGCATAACTTGAGGTGATGGGGCAAACACTCCAAAACAACGTTGCAACCTTGGAAGAGATAAAGTTACTTGTGTCAGGCTCCTCCATAATATCTCAGTTACGCCTAAATCATGAAGGGAAATGTTGAAGAAAATTTCTTTAGTGTTGGAATTTCTCCTCGAGGACCCAGTATACACCCAACTCAAGAAGGCAAGTGGCGGGGAAGAAATGATTGAGTCCAAGACTAAAAAATCCTTCAAATTCAGGAATGGAAATAATGAAGGCCCAGAGGTTGGAAATGATCCTCAAGCACTTCAGAGTTAAAGAACAACAGAGGAAAATCATCGTCAAGCAGGAGAAAAAGTTGCAGTATTGAAGTTTCAAATTAAGAACATGCCTGCCATATCAATCCAAGAAGTTGAAGCAGTGGCGACCAGACTCATCTAGTTTGCAGTCAAAGAAAGAACAATGCAAACGCGTTTCCAGATAGGAATCTTCTAGAAGGGTGGTCGACATTAATTGCTCATTTATTACCCCACTCTTCTTGGTGGCGGGTTTTAGGGTTAGGGCTTATGTGGCTCGATCTGAGCCATCCATCTAATTGTAATATGGGCCATTCATTGGACTGGGCCAACTATAAAAGGGGCATCCCCCCTCATTTGTACTTCATTAGAGTAGAGATTAGAATAGAGAGACAGCTAGGTGATAGCATAGTACATAGCATAGTTTGATAGTATAGCGTAGATTGAAGAGGAAGGAAAACTTTCTCAATGAATGTTTTGTAAGAAGTTGTTGTGAACACTCTCTCAATAAAAAGAGTTTTCATTGATGATGATTTCATCTTTTATTGTGAGCAGCTAGCAAGATTTCTTCATCCTTCCGATTCAAGTAGAATCTTAAAGTAGAATAAATTTCATTTCATGCAAGTAGATGCTAGTAGTGGAATGTGGTGTTTGATTCGAGCAAGCTTCATCTATCCATACCACTAGTGTGTTCGCTGATGGTGAATTCTCCTTGTGTGGTCAACTGGAACATTGCAGACTTAACTTCATTTGTAATTCATATGATGGTATGCGTCGTCGTGACGGTGTCTTCATGTTGAATTATGATCAGAATACCTTTGATTACTCCTCTGAAGATTGCACTAGTTTTGTGGAAGCTGTCCGAAGCGAGGCAAAGCAAAGCTCGGTTGAAGTCTGCAAGAATTAATCGCCATGTCCCACGCCTTAGAGTAGACTAGAACCTTCTTATCCTTGCAACCATTTACATTTAATACTTTCTAATTAGTTTAGGAAACAAGAGCTTTATAGACAAACCTTTCGAACATTCAAATTCCTTTCTCCATTGTTGAACAATTTTGTAAGTCCCCTTGAAATACCAACAAATCACATCGAGCCAACTAAGACTATCCACTGCATGAAGGAACCTTGAAGTTGAATGCATGATCTTTCTAGCAATCTTAGCATGTAGGAGATTTTGTTCAAGAGAGGATAGAGTCGCCGTTGGTAACTTTATTCTGTGTTGGTGTGGTCACGAAAAACACATCAACAGTACCACCAAGAGTGAGCATCTTTCTTATATTTGTCACAGATAGCAAAAGGACTTTGATTTTAGAGTCACAAAAGCTAGCAAATTCACTTGAAACTACATCTTCCATCTTAGTATTCTTGATGTGGTTTTTGTGACCATACCAAACAGCAGAACAAAATAGTCCGAAGGCTACTCCATTCTCTCTTGATCAAAGTGTTTCGTGCGCTAAGATTGCGAGAAAGTTTGCACGTTCAACTCCAAGGTTCCTTTAATGCGAATAGACCCAGTTCGGTTGATGTGTATTTGCTGTGTTCTTACGAGGGGACTTACACAATTGTTCAGACTTCTTGCAGTTAGCAGCTAATGTATGATTTTGAAGGGGAATTCTCGCGTATGATTGGGCAATGTGGTTCGTTTTCCTAAAATGTGCGGAAAGTAAAAGAGTTTAGGGCCTAAGAAACTTATGTTCTACTCTAAATGCAAGATATGTGGGATTTAGTTTTGGCAGACTTCAACCAGATTTCACCTAGCCTCACGTCGGACAGCCTCGGTAAAATCGGTGCAATCTTCAAGGGGATAGCAAAAGATGTTCAAATTATGACTCAACATGCATACACCATCACAACGATGCATATAAGCATACAAATCACAATTGAAGTTAAACACAAAATAATTTCCAGTCGACCACGCAAGGCAAACTTATCATCAACAAGTTGCTAGTGGTATGGAATAAAGAAGCTACCTCAACAAAAATACCACACATCAAAGTAAACTACTTGCATGAAATTAAGCTATTTTGGATACGAAAGGAAGAAGAGACCTTGCTAGCTATTCATGACAAGACTAATTCCACCATCAATGAAAAGATCTATTATCATGAAAAGTATTACACAACAATCTCCTCAAAAGTTTTCAAAGGGAAAACTTTCTTTCTTCTCCACACTATGCAAAATGATCTACTATGCTCTACTCTCTAGCTCTAGCTCTAATGCTAATGCCCAATCTCTCACAATGTCTACTGTCTAATGAATTACAAATGAGGGGGACTCCCCCTTTTATAGCTAGCCAAGTCCCAAAAGACGGCTAGGGTTACAATTAATAGAGTGGCCAGAATCGTGCCACCTCAGCCCTAACCCTAAAACTGCCGTAATAGGAGTGGTACATTAAATGAATCAAAGATTCTCTACCTACCCTCGTTGACGTGGTTTTTGAGACCGCACTAACACAATAAAGTTCTAACCACGCTTCTATCCTCTCTTGAACAAAGTATTCAGCATGCTAAGATTGCGAGTAAGATCATGCTTTCAACTCCAAGGTTCCTTGAGTGCGAATAGGCTCAGTTTGGCTCGATGTGATATTGTTGGTATGTCAAGGGGACTTACACAATTGTTCGACGGCTAACAACAAACAGTAGACTAAGGGCTTTCGTGTGATTCAAATGATTTGGCAGGTAAGCACAAGTTTCCTAATTCTAACTGGAAATGAACCGGGAATTTAAAAGGGTGTAGGGCCTAAGAAGTTTATGTTCTATCTCTAAATGCAGATATGTGGAGCTTCTTCATTTCGGAGAGACTTCAACCGGATTTCTACCTTAGCCTCCGCCACGGACAAATTTCAAGAAAATCAAAAGTAATCTTCAAGGAAATAGCAAAGATGTTCAAATTATGACTTAACATGCATACAATTCATCACAACGACGCATATAAGCATATTAATCACAACCGGGTTAAACTCAAGATAATGTTCTTAGTCAACCACACAAGGTGAACTTATCATCAACAAGCTGCTAGTGGTATGGAATAAAGCGAAGCTATCTCAATAAAACATCACACACCAAAATAAGCTACTTGCATGAATTTAAGCTACTTGGATACGAAAGGAAGAAGAAACCTTGCTAGCATTTCATGACAAGACGAATTCCATCATCAATGAAAAGATCTATTATCATAAAATGTGTTACACAACAACTTCCTCAAAAGTTTTCAAAGGGAAAACTTTCTCTCTTCCAAAATGATAAAAATGCTCTACAATGCTACACTATCTAGCTCTAATGCTCTCTCAATGTCTACTCGGGATTCTAACGCTTCTACTCTAATGATTACAAAATGAGGGACTCTCTTTATAGCTAGGCCAAGTCCCAAAAGACGCTAGGGTTACAATCAATAGAGGGCTAATCGCGGCTAATTCACCTAAATAATATTGCTCCTAAAACCGCCAATAATAAAGGAGAGTGGGGTAATAAATGCGCCATAATGTCCACCATCATCCTTCTAGAAGATTCCATTTGTAGACGCGTTCACACTGCTCTCGATCTTCTTTCTTGGCGTTGTTCTTTGATTTCTTCCACTTGAGGGTCTTCATCTTCGTCACTTGAGTCTTGAAAACATTTCACCTTTGTCACTTGAGCTAACACTTAGCAAATTTCTTGTAACCTTTTCTTCGAGATTGAAACTTGTAATTTTATCTTCCTTCGAAGGTGGTAACATCATCCTGCTTCATCACTTCACGTCATCGCGCTCTGGCCTCAACATTTCTCCTGCAAAACAAGCGAGGAGAAGAGTATTAGAACACATCATAATATCAATTTTCCTTACCTGATTTTTCTCGCTTTGATCTTCAAGGGCTTATCGTCAACTTTGTGTTCAACTTCATCCTTGAGAAATTCATTTCACCGGCTGGAGCTCTGACAACCTTGATTTTATTCATCCCTGGCTCAAGAAAACTATCTTCACGAAGGATTTGAGCAAATTTAACTAGGCAGTTTCTTTCAAATTCATCGTCTGGAGGATCTCACCTTGAAAACCACTTTTCTTCATTTTTGCCTTAGAAAATTTTCAAATTTCCCTTAGGAAAACTTATCAATCCAGTGCCCATCAAAATCTTTATCCCAAAATTCTCGACAAGCTGTGGAAGACCTTAAAATCAACTCCTCATCGATAATCTTCGATACCCAGAAGAAAATTTTCTCCAGAACGCATCAAATTCATGGGTGCCCAACGAACGGGTTCATTTAATTTTCTCGAATTTTGAACCTTAGAAAATATTCTTTCATCAAATTTATTCTCGTTCTTCGATCCCCTCTGAGAATTTTGCTCTGACTTGGAAAATTTTATTCCTGCACTGCCAACATCCTTTGACTTCATGACTGGCAAAATTCACTCTGAACTCGGGAAAATTCACCATCTCACCAGACTTAGGCATATTTTCTAGAGGAAGGGAATACTTCATGCCTTAGAAATTTTTTTTTTAAATCATCTTGAAAAACTTTGAAAATTTTGCCCTGGAAAATTTTATTCGTTTCCACTCCATCTCGCCAGTGATGAGAAAATTTCATCAACTTCCTGTGGTGAAGAATTTTTTTATTTCAACTTGCTTAGAAAGTTTCTTGAAGGCGCATCACACTTAATTTATTTATTTTTTTGTCTGGCAATTTCAACGCCTAGGCAATTTGCTTCTCCTCACGTTTTATTTCACCTTGGGAAAAAAAAATTCTTACTTGAAGTTCCAACGCCTTTACTTATCAACTCCTATTCACCTTACCTCAGGCGTATTTCATACTTGCAAGAAGACTTGGCTTCCAACGCCTTAGTAATTTTTTTTTAACTTTACCTTAGGCGTATTTTATGTTTGAAGAGGACACTTTAAATTTCAACGCCTAGCACACTTGTATGTCATGAAGAAAATATTTTCCCAACGCCTTGCACATTTTCATCTCCCCCTTAGGCGCACTTCACACTTTGAATAGGATATTCTTGTTCACTTCTTTGACTTTCTCTTGTTGAAGTGAGGGCGCATTTCACATGTGTGGAAGGATGAAATTCTCACTTAGAATATTTTAGCAATTCCTCCTAACTTGGGCGCATTTCATACTTGGAGGAGGATAAACTTTAAACGCCACCCTTGAATTTATCATTACATGGCTTTCAACGCCTTTGTCTTCTTCCAAATTTGCATGGATACCTTTGTCCTTTTCCTCCTTGTCTTCATGCACACGCCTTGTCTTTTTGTTCTATGCATGGACGCCTTTGCATGGAGATGTTTTGTCTTTTTATGCCCCCTTTTGGGCGCATTTCATACTTCATGAAGGATGAAAATCCTTTGACTTCTTTGACCACCTGCCCACTTGGGCGCATTTCTATGTATGTGCAGGATAAACTTGGGCGCATTTAACCTTGTGTGAAGGATTTGACTTGTTGACTTCAAATGTGGGCGGATTTTCATGTAAGAGGAGGAATCTTTTCCAACGCCATAACTCTTGTCCTCACATGCCTCATTTTTGGCGCATTTTACCCCTCATGCAGGATGAAAATGTTTGACTCCTTGACTTTTGGGCGCATTTCATCCTAGCTGCAGGATGGGCGCATTTTGAGGGGTGAGAAGGATATCTCCATGCCTTAGAAAATTTTGCCATCAACTCTCTCAACTTGGGCGCATTTTGCTGGGTAAGGTGGATGAAGTTTGTTGACTTCTTTGACCCTTTTGAGAGGTGGGCGCATTTAGCATAGGGAGGTGGATTTTTTATACTTAGAAATTTTTTGAATGTCTCCAGCTTGCTTGTGGGCGCATTTTACCCCTGGTGAAGGACGAGGTCTCAGACTTAGAAAATTTTCAACTTTTTCCTCTTCAAGTTTGGGCGCATTTTGCCCCTGGAGGTGGATGAACACTTTGACTTTTCTTTGACCAGTTGTGCTTTGGGCGCATTTTGACCCCAGAGCAGGACGAACTTGCATCACTTTGAATTTTTTATGCCTCCAGCTGGGATGGGCGCATTTCCCTATGTCAACTGGATGAAGCTCTAGACTTAGACAAATTTTCATCATCTTTTGCCAGCGTTCATGCCCCTGCTATTTATAGTAAATCCTCTGATTCTCAAACTTCTGAGGCTCAGATTGCTTTGAAATTTTAAACACTGGATCTTCGTGACTCCATTACCTTGCTGACACTGCCATTCTGAGCAAGCCTGCCATTTTTAGCCTGTTTCTGAAGGTGGCTTACTATAAATAGTAAGCTCATGTTTCTCGATAGCTCCCAAGTTCGATCGAGTTGAAATTTTAATGAGGCGCCTCATCACGCGCGGACTCGCTCATTTAATATCACAAGATGCAACTCCATTTACTATTTTAGCATGTTTCAATCCGACCTACTATAAATAGTAAGTGCTTCGTTTTGACTCGAAATTTCACCGCCAGATAGCCTCTAAGGACGCCGGACGCAGTTGGTTTACATCGGGTTTTCAAGATTTTGACTTTGATGCCTATTTTTAGGTCTGCCGGAAACTCCTAATTTGCATTGCATGCGATTAAAAAGATTCCTCGCTTTGCCTTCGCTTGCGGGCATTGCGACCGGGCCGGAATCCGAATCAGCCGGTGATACGCCGACACACCTCGCTAAAATAGCAAGTTCCCATCGAGTGAGAATCCGCTTGCATGTCACACCATCGCTAAGCTTCAAAACTCCATCGTGAATATCCGTATACGCGAAAAGAAACCTCGACATGCAACCCTAAAAAATAGCCTCTCTGGCGTCAATCCCGAAGTTGTCATCTCGGGACTTGCATGTTATATCATCGCCAAGGTCTCAAAAACCTGTATGAATATCCGCATATGCAAAGAAAACCGCAGACTGACCTCAAATTGCAGCCGAAGTCTGACCGCTAAAAATAGTAAGGTTGTCCGCTTTTGTTCAAATTTGCATGCAAGGGCCTCGATGTACTCAATGCCGTGGGTGGATGATCGGAATCTCAAAATAATGCATACAAATCGGCTTCAGACTGTGCACTTACTAAAAATAGTAAGTAGCTCAGAATTCGATGAAAACTTGCTGAGAGCCTGCTGGAAGCACACTGACAACAACGTTAAGCTCAGTTTTCAAGTTATTCACCTCGTTTGACTTCAAATTGGCTAGCAAGACTCAAACCCTAATTTTCAGACTTGGCCAGAATTTTTGCATTTTAAGCTCAACGGCAGAGGAATCCCGGGAAGTAGACCATAGAACAGAGACAGACGGAGAGAGAGACCAAAAACCAAAGCCAAAAAGACCAGAATGGAGCAAAAATTAGGGGTCCCCATCTTGAATGGGGCGATGTGTGAAAAGGTCAACAACTCCTAAAATAGTAAATGTAATAAATGTCCATATTCAGCCTTCTAGAAGATCCTCATTCAAAGAGTGCTCCCCATTTGCTCTCCTCGACCGCCAACTCAACAACTGGCTGGCATGTACCTCAACTTCCTGAACCGAAATGGGTGGAACACAATCTAACTGAAACTCTAATACTGTGACTGAATGCTCATGCCTCGTACAAGATTTTCTCCAAGCCATCAAGGAGTCCTGCGTGTTCTAGATCAAAGTGGAGAAAGTAGAAGTATTCTCGAAATCATCTTGTACAAAGGTCTTAACATCTGCAAAGAAAGGCACCAGCAAACCCCTCAAATTATCAAAATTAACTTCATCTGGATTCAGCCACCTAGCAAATATGGCCTCGAAAGTATTCTGAACTCCATCTATAATGTTGGCCATAGCCTTATGTACTCTGGCTGAATCTGCCTGTGCCACATCGAAGAAGCCACGCCTTGTGATCGCCGAAGAATACCACCGAGAGAAATCATATCGGTCATTCTCCTGAATGACACCTCCATCAATCAGCACTCGCAATGGCACATGCCTCAATACCTCAAGACACTGAATCACCTTACTCTGATAGATGGAAGCATCACCCCAAGCGTGATCCACTGCCTCCATCCGTGCCAAAATGCTAGAGGCCTGCTGAAAGGCAAAAGCAAGGTCCCCCATAAACTTCTCTGTCTCAACACGAACTCCCGTGACCCATTTATCTGCCTCTTGTGCCATCCTTCCCAACTCTATCAATCCACTGATCGACTCTCTAGGTAACTCCTCTCAAGGAAGGCTCTTCTATCATTGGTAATATCCCTACCGAGAATCCAGATAATCACGTAACATATCCAATTAAAGCTTCAGGTTCTCTTTTCAACTCTTATAATTTCTCTTTCTTGAATAATCTTATCCTTGAGGGCGAGGAAGGAGTTATCACACTCTACAATTTGAGCACCAGAAGGCCCCAAATCCAAAGTGCACGCCATTAATTTTCGTGAGTCAGCTTCATTCCTGGCCACATACCAACCGCGGGTAATGCCTACATGAAGGGTGCGAGAGCCATCCTCTTCGAGATCTTTCAAAACTTTCTTGCTTTCTTATTCGCTGAGGGGTGACGATCCGCTCGTAAATTCTTCCATCTCAACCGCTGATCAATTTCACTAGGGCTTCTTCTCATTCTCATTCTAAGCCAATCGGGCACCTCATATAGTATATCGAAAGGCTGCTGCTCCTGTGCCTCGACTTCTCTAACCTGTTCCACTTCTTCCTCATTCTGGCGAGGCTCATTGTCCTCGAGTGGCTGAGTGTCACCCGACACTATATCATCATCATCGCCATCATTCATGGCCTCCTCTAACTCCTGCTGAAACCGAGGGTCAGTAATAGTCCTCTATCCCATCGGGATCAACCTCCTAATAAAAAGCGACGCCTCGCCAACCGACTTCTCTCCGCGGAGTAATGGACATTATCCTCAGATCAGTTCGTGACCTCGACATTCAATGCAATCCTCTAATCAGCAAATAAAGAGACCTCCTCAGATACTTTGAGAGCGCGGTTCCAATGGTGTCGCGAATCAGAACTCGTGGAGGCTCTCATCAATGGGCTCCTCATTTAACCAGCTCTTTCTTCTCTCGGCCTGACCTCTAACTGCTTCTTTCTGCCAGTGGTGGGCGTCCTGTGATCCCCCATCATATTGTAAGTCAAAGCAATTGACCTACTCTTTAATCTGTTTACTCGCCTATCAACCCATGCCCTAGTAAATGTCATGACTGGGATATAGAGAGTATCTAAATCTGCAACCTCGGGCTCTGACCAATCGGGAGGTGGAAGTGGAGTATCTCTCACTGTTGCATAATCCGGATGCACAACATCCATATCCTCATTCACCTGGTCTGGAACCGGTACCACTTCGCACTCCCTGATCAAGGTAATAGGCAACCGGGAAAACATTCTTTTCCTTACTTCAATTTCATCAGCCGCATCAGCCCAATAATCTTCTATGGTGGCCTTATGTTTAAATTCTTCGGACAACACCCATTTGATGTTATGATGCGGGTCATAGTGTTGTCGACTAGTGTGGTACGAGAAATGATAAAATTGAAGCTCACTTTCAGCTTCTCTAGCTGCCTGTATCGAAGGACACACCTCATCCGAGTTGCCCATTACAATTGGAAATTCTATCCCTCCCTTTTTCTTTTTCTTCTGAATCTTGTCAAAGGCAAGCAGTTGCCTTGATATCTCTAGCATCAATATTCTATCTGTCGGGTACTTAGGCAGCCTATATGGGTACGAGGAAAAACCCTGCAGCCTAACGTAAGAAAATCTCGGAAACTGTATGAACCAACACCCATACCTCTCAATCAGCTCTTGGGCTTCCCTCGAGATTCTGTGATGTAACCGCTCCTGAAGCAGCCTTGTGATATACATGGTGAAGGCATCGTTGACACGCGTGTAGTGGGTTGTGCTTGCTAGATGCAACTGTGGACAGGCATCATATATTTTAAACTGGTGGGAGCCACAACCAATAGGTTCCTTATAACAGATCCCCCTGTACTTCGTCATTCGTGCCAACATGTAGATAATGTAGGAGCTCATGTAAAATGTCTTCATTCTTCGGAGGCCCAGGAGCTGCTCATGTAGATTATCACTTATCATTTCGGCCCAATTGACATAGTCTTTAACCTCCAGCACGAGATTGATGTAGTAAAACATCCAAGGCTCAAAAATGAATGACTGTGCACAACCTCCAACCCGACTCAGCATCATGATGAGGTCACAGTATTCCTACTTCAAGTCATCCGCTATGATCTGCTTCGGCAACTTCGTACAAGAAGGCCTAGGAGTGCTCATCCAGTGGGTGTTAATTGTATCCATGCATCGCTCAAAAGCAAAAGCATACATACGCTCAGCTCGTTCTCTGGACTTGTAGATCATATTTCTGTGCACCGGGATCCTAAAAGCTTCACCAATGGCCGCCGGAGTAAGATTGGCAAGCACTTGGCCATCTGGTGACATGATCGACCGGTGTTCTTTCTCATAGTAATTAGCACACTCCATTATCAGCTCCGAGCATTGAAGGGCTGGCGGAAAACCAGCAGCTGCATACAGTCCGCTTCGAACAATGTTGTGCGAAGTGACCGAAGCTCGATGACTTCCAATTCCAAACATCCTATTCTTGAAGGTTTCTAGGTTGACGGAGCCCAGGTTAGTGTCTGTCAACTTGCCCAGCTTTGAAACAAATTTTGATTCCGGCATGAATGTCTTGCTCAGCTTCTTGATCACAGCTTGTCTGGAGGCACCATTGTCCTTTCCAGTCGTCCTCGCTTCAGCCATCTGCAAACAATAACATTCATCAGCAATCTAGTTTATAAAAATAAAACAAGACATTGCATAGGGGCTGCAGTCGACTTTAGAAGCTGCAATAACTCTTCTTTTCGCAAACCTCAGCTTCTTCTCTTGAGCTTCAACACTTAGAAAAGTTTCTAAGTAAATTTTAGTGACTTCAATCTGCAACAACTCCAATCAGCAACTTGAACTTCTACAAATTCGTACTTCACACCAGCAATCAGCAACTAGCAAGTTCGTACTTTTGAGTTCTCAGCTATTCCTTGTTTCAAGGCGTCCCTTCAACTGGCAATTTCCACTAAGCTCAATCAAGATAAGCTCTAACAATCAGCAAGTTCGAATTCAAGCTCTTAGCAATTAGCAAACTCAAGTCTTCAACCAGCAAGTGCGTCCCTTTTGCTAATGCACTTCTCAGCAACTCAAGGCGTCCCTCCTCAGCAACCTCAGCAACTAAAGCCTCAAACTCTTCAAGCAATTCACTGTAATGCTTCACTTAGAGCAAATTCGACTTCCTCAGCTGTGAAAAATAAGTGAGAGACCTCTCCATTTTATAGCTCAAAATCGAATTCTAGAAGAAGCCATTTTTAGCCAGTGCATTTAACTTCCACTACTCTGCTTCAAAAATTCGAATTCTCTCTCTCTAGTATTTCTGACACTTGTCTCCAGTCGTCGGGAATCTTGTTCTTCTAGAAACTTGACTTTGACTGGCGTCTTTGAATTTACTTTTGAAAATTTAATTTAAATTCCTCATTTTAACTCACCAGCCGGAGCTCTGTCGCTTGAATTTGAATTTAACTTCTCCTCTGCTCTGGAAAATTCATCCTTGAAGAATTCAATCAAAATCGTCTAGGCAACTATCTTCCAATTCATCACTTGGAAAGAAAAATTCATTCTGAAAACACATTTCATTCATCTTTGCCTTAGAGAATTTTAAATTCTCCCTTAGGAAAATTCATAATTTGAGTACTGATCAAATTCTTCACTGAAAAAGTGTCGGTGAAGTTCGGAAGATCTAGAAATCCATTTATCATTGCAAATGTTCAGTACCCAGAAGAAAATTTTCTTCAGAACGCCTCGAATCCATGGGTACCCAACGAACGGGTTCATTTAATTTTTTGAATTTTGAACCTTAGAAAAATATTATTTTCATCATTTTAAATTCATTCTTCGCCTGTGATCTTCCTGTTGCTCCAGCTTGGAAAATTTGAGTTCATCTGCATTATCATCGTCTTCTGACTTCATCTCTGAGAAAAGTTGCTCGTGCTTCGGAAAATTTCACCACCCTGAGTTCTAGGCGTATTTTCTGAGAAGAAAATAATTGCCTTAGAAAAATATTTAGTCGTCTTGCATTTTGAGACTTTGCCTTAGAAAATTTATTTCATTTGCCAGCGAGAAAAGTATCATCTTCACTTAGAAAAATTTTATTCATGCCAGTGGGAAAATTTACTCGTAGAGGCGCCTTGCACATTTTATTCCCACTTGCCATTTGCATTTCACTCCACACTTGCAAGGCAATTTAAAATTCTAACGCCTTAAAAAAAATATTTCATTTTTTTCCACTCAACACTTTAGGCGCATTTTATGTTTATCCTTGCCTTAGGAAATTTTTTATCACTTAGCAAGTCACTTACTTCACATTTTATTCCATCCCTCTAGGCGCATAACACTTGAGAGGAAATTCAAAAACCACGCCTAGGCAACACTCCTTGCACGCCTTGAAAAAGTTCCTAAGGCTTACCACCTTGAGTGCGCCTAGCTTTTACCATCTTTTCACCACGTCTAGGAAATATTCCTCACCTTATTTACCACCCCTATTCACTTTTTACACCTAAACATGGGCACATTTCAGCTTGGCAAGAGGATGACTCTTCGTATTCCAATTTTTGTCTTGACTTGAGGTGGTTTGGGCGCATTTTGGATGGTGAGGAGGATAAAAAACGTTTGACCTGTTGACCCTCTTCCACCTTGAGCACATTTTGATGCATGAGAAGGATAAAGCATGTTGACTTGTTGACTTTCTCTTCCTTTGGGCGCATTTTGATGTAGCTGGTGGATAAACTCATGACAACGCCTCAGGAGTGACTCTTCACCTTCCAATTTTTTGTCTTCACATGCATGATTTTGGGCGCATTTTGCCTATGGAGGGGGACGAAATTGTTTGACTACTTTGACCTTCCTTGCCTTGGGCGCATTTCACCCCTGCTGCAGGATGAACTTGGGCGCATTTCACCTGTGGTGGAGGATTTCTACACTTAGAAAAATTTTCAACTCTTTTGTGTTTTCCTTGGGCGCATTTTGGCATGCCTGTAGGACAAACTTCGTTGACTTCTCCTTGACTTTTTGCATCTTGGGCGCATTTTGCCCTGTGTGAAGGATGAACTCAACATTCTTAGAAAATTTTCATGCTTCCTCACTAGCTGGCGCATTTTGCCATGCCTTCTAGATAAAGTTCCAGACTTAGACAAATTTTCTTGTTGCTTGCCAGTATGTCATACCCTGCTATTTATAGTAAGTCTTCTGAATTTGCATCTCTGAAGCCCGGAATGACTTGAAATTTTGCACACTGCATCCTCATAACCTTATCAACCTGTCGGCACTGCCATTTTTAGTCACCCTGCTAATTTTAGCATGTTTCTGAAGGTGGTTTACTATAAATAGTAACCCCATGTTTCTGATAGCTCCATTGCTCCGATTGATCTGAAAATTTAATGAGGCGCTCCTCACCACGTGACACGTTGGTGACAGGCATGCACTCAATTTACCTATTTTTTGCCGGTTCCAATCTGACTTACTATAAATATTAAGTGCTCGGATTTGACTTGAAATTTCACCGGCCGGTCTTTGAAGGGCGGCTAATTCGGTAGTGAGTTTACACGGTTTTACCGAAATTTTGACTTTTTACGCTATTTTTTAGGCTCCGAAGTTAAGAAACCCTAATTTACTCCGCATGCATCAAATGAACTCTGTTTTCTCTTAGTTTTACCGGCATTCAGTCAGCTTCGTGAATCACGAACTACGGGAAGCGGTGCTTGGAACCTACTGCTTTAAAATAGCAAATTCGCTAGCAGTGAGAATCCTACGTTTGCATGTCACCATCAGCGAAGCTCTCGAAAAACCCATCGGGAATCATCGACATACAAAGAAACCCTAACATGCAAACCCTAAAATAGCCTTGGAAGAAATTTGAACTCACGAAAGTTGTCGTCTCGTTTGCATGTTATATCATCGCGAAGGTCGAAAAACCAGAAGGAATATGCCAACATGCAAAGAGAAAATACGCATCTACCACGAAGTCGTGCGAGAAGCGGTACGCTAAAATAAGCCAATTATCTGTTTTAAACAATTTTGCCTGTGAGTAACTGGCGTGCTCTAAATGTAGATGTGATTAGCCGAATCTTAAATAGGCCAATTACGCAATTTCACACTTCTTGAAAAATAGTAAGTACCTCGAGAATTTGTGAAAATCTGTTTGGAAACTTCTTTGGAAACATCGCAGTAACAATGTTAAGTTCAAATTTTCAATTACTGACTCTATTCAACCTCGGACTGATCAGGAACGATGAAACCCTAATTTTAGACTTGGTCAGTTTCACACTTAAACTCATTGACGGGCGCAACCCCTCGAAAGGCGGACATCAGAAAGACGAGCCAAATAAAAGGCAGACGAACAAAAATTAAAGGGTCCCATTTGAATGAGGCTGATGTGTGAAAAAGGTCTATGAGGACATAGAGCACCAAACTTTTGAGGGCCAAATGGATAAATTGCGATCGACACCTCAACATGACTTCCCTCAACTTTAGGCAGAAGCTTTCAAACGCAACCATTAGCACATTAAGTTAGAGTTGGCGATCATTAGATATCAAAGAGAAGCGGAACAAAGGGAAAAACATGGGCAAAATGACAAAGTCAAAAGCAAGGTGAAAAAACCGCGAAAATAAACTAACTCTGGAGGAGTTAGGCGCCCCGACTAATAGAAGCGCCAAACTTTCTAACCGAAATTCAACACCTCCAACATGACTTCCTCATCTTTGAAGCAACTTTCCAACGCAACCATCAGCACATTCGTTTGAGTTGGCAATCATTAGATATCAAAGGCGGAACAAAGGGAAAAACATGGGCAAAATGACAAAAGTCAAAAGCAAGGTGAAAAACACAGAAAATAAACTAACTCTGGAGGAGTTGGGCGCCCCAGCTAGCCAAGGGCACCCAAGCTTTTAACCCCCAAAATTCAACTTTCAGTAGATGCAGCTCTCAGGAGACCCCCTTTAGAATCAATTAGGCTATCCAGTGAATCCGACAATCAATCAATCGGATCAATCTAGCTCCCAAAATCGAGAATTCATCAGAAAATCAAAGGGGAAAAAGCAAAACTTGAATGGAAAAATGACCACTGGTAATGGTGGGTCTCCCAAAAGGAGATGGGCACCCATGGTTTTGAAGGTCAAAACGAAGTTTTTAGTCAAAGTTGCCTCCAGAACAATCTCGCCAGATTTGATCAAGCTTCGCAATGAATCATTCAACTCATCCATGGGGTCAATGTGGAAGCCGAAAATCAAATTCAAACTAGGGTCTAAAATCAAGAAAAAGTTGAAATTGTCAAGAAAATGATTGTCTAATGAAGATAGGTGCCTCCAACCAAGAAGGGCGCCCAAGAAGCTATGCCTTAGCCAAATTTTTCAAAATTTCAAAATTTCATGAAGAAGAAAAACGTCTAAGTTCAATGCACAAGCTCAAGCTAGCGTTTGAGGAGTGAAAGCAAAAAAGAAAGCAGATTTTCTCCTCCTCAAACTTATTTCAAGCATCCTTGTCTTTCACTTTTCACATTTTCTTGCAAGTGGCATCCAAGTTAGAGAGGAACAACAAACAGAAGTTTTTCTTCAATTCAGATATAAGAACCAAAATTCAGTGCTTTTTCAAAGTTCTTCACAATTTTCAGACCAGCAAACAAAGGAGCTCACTTTTTCATGCTTTTTTCATCCAGAACATCAATTCTTTGAAGGAGGAGATCAAATTTTTTGATTTTCAGCAATCCAGGTCATCTCAACTCATGATTTAGAACAATTTTTGAAGAAATTTTTCAAGTTGCAGCAGCTGCTTTTTTCATGCATGTCCAAGGAATTATCAAAATTTTCAAGATTTGATCATCTGGATCTTTCTAAAACATACTTCTAAACAAAACCTAGATCGCAACTTTTTCAAGGAAAATTTCAGATTCTAGGTTTGCTGCTTTTTCAATCAGCCTAGGTTCATCCAAAATGTGCTTCAGAGTAAAACCGAGGGGCCAACTTTTTTTCAAGAAACTCTAAAAAATTAGGGTTTGTTGCTTTTTAGTCAAAACTCAAAATTTTCAAAAACGGGCGATCTGGGTCTTCTTGTAAGGAAATTCTGAACAAAACCCATATCTCAAGAAAATTTGAAAAAATCATTCCTTTGAAGAAGCAAAACCAGTAAAGTAAATTTAGAAAGTTGTGCAAAACTTGTCTGAATATAGGCGAGTTTACAATCAATCTTCAAGGTTTTCAATATGAAGTGCACTCCCCTCGAGTTCAAGATCCAATTCAGGACCATATCATGACTTCATGAAAACAGCTAAGACTAACTTGCACCATATCAAATCAGTATTCAACTTGCAAGCATTGGAAAATGCAGGCAACATCGCAGTTAGGCACCTTGGTCACTCCGGACTACTTGCAACAGCATCCATTACTATTTTAGTGCAGAGTTTGGAGTTTGTAATTTGCTTACATCAAGCATTACAATCCGGCAACTCGGAACATTCAACCTATTGATGGTAGAGTGATTTGCAGCCTAAAACTAGACCTGATCGAAAAATGCTTCTCAATAACCCCTTGGCCTAAAAGTGTAACTATCTCCAAGGAAGTATGTGAAAGAGAATAGGACATGCATAAGGAAAAATACAACAAGAAGATTGCACAGAAGTGGATGAAAGAAAAACATAAGACTTTGCAAAAGAACATCGAGCGAGAAGAATTCAAAGATGAAATTGCTATAATGATCACCTTGCTCAATAGAATCTCTAGTCAAGAGGATGCTACAAAGTTCCAACCCTAGATTTTCTATGTTATACCTCATATCATGAAGAAGATAGAATTCTATGATTGGTCAACCTTAATCAATGATAGCCTCCACCAACAAATAACTGAATACTTCCAAATTCACGAGTTCCACATGGTCTCCTACCTTGTCTACCTAGTGGCCTTCCAACAAAAATTCAGAGGGTTGAGTACTGTGGGGTCTCTGAATGTACGACATGTCTACAATTATTATCCTTGGCTGGAGTTCATAAAGTCATCACATCATTACAAGCGCGTAAACGAGGCTTTCCTGATATATACAGTGCGACACCTGGATAATGAATTGCACGTACGTATTTCAACAACTATCAGGGCAGCAAGCAGCAATGGCAAAGTGGGCAGATTGCTTTATTCAGTTTCCTACCTTCACCTACATCAGAGTCTACAATTTCTCCAGTGCTCCAATCATGTTGCTGAGTTACCCATCAGATGAAGTTGTTTTCATGGAATTCCCAAGGCAAGCATATGATGTCCACACTGTTTTGCGGAATAGAAGGAAGCCCGCCTTCAGTTTTCCATTTGGATTGGGCATTTACACATGTAGATCAGCAGCAGATGCCAAGTCCATGGGTGATGAGTTGGCTAAACTTCGTCTCAAGTCATACAACGAGAGACGATCATATGACCCTCATGGTGTCTTCACATCCAAACTTGAGAAGAACTATGCTCATATGCCGCAACTTAAGATTTTTGGGCCAACTGCAAAAATGAGTTTGAGGTACCAAGGTGTAGTTACAGCAGGCTCACTCTCCATCAAATGAAAGATGGCTTGTCAGAGTATATCGAGGGACTTTCAAATGATGATGGAGATGTACTCCCAATGTACACTCGAAAACAAATTGAGCAACAACCTCTTCCACTGGTTAACTGTGCCAACAAAGAAAACATCTCAATGGAAGAAAGGACACGCCAAGTCATTGAGTACAGCAAGACTTTCTTGGTCCTCAAGAGGAAGAAATCAATTCTAGCAGCAGAGCTGCCCAAGATGCAGTCATCACTTCCCTCTTCTTCCAGAGCACAACCAAAGATGAAAGGTATAAGTCAGTCTGAAGAGGGTGTAAAAGGCACTAGATCAACATAGAATTTAAGAAGGAGGTTGGACTTCTCAAATATAGTCATACAGGAGCAGCCAACAGTTGAAGCAGAAGCTCCTCCAGAAGAGCCCATACCTCAAAAAGAAACAAAAGATGTGCCTTTAACACATGATTCTCCACCATTGCCAAGGTCTTCACCAATTCACATTGATTTAGAGGATGAAGAAAATGGAGTTGCAATTGAACCTCCCAGGGAAGTTAGTAGAGATACCACAACTTGGCTTGAGAGCTCCCAAGGAAGGAAGAGAAGAAGACCTTCATATCAACTGAATTTTGATGATCTTGACAACGTTTATCAAGAGGCACCTAAAAAGAAATCAAAGAAACAAGTTCACTTTGAGAGAAACCTGATGATGAGATAATCATGAAGACTACTACACCTCCTGAAGATAGATACAGAGATGAAGTGGATGTGGATGATTTCATAATGGTTAAAGCCAATCTTGGCAAGAACACCAGGCATGCAGATGTTAGTTTGTTCAAAGTTGCATCTAAAACTCTTCAAGAAAGAGTGTTGAAAGATGGAGAAGATAAGGCAGCCCTCAAGGCTGAAATACAGCAACTTCGACTATGCATTTCTAATCTTGTTCATGGCACTTCACAAGCTACTTAGTTGCTGCCCCAGGTTCTAGAGACACCAATTGATCATCAACAGTTGAGGCAATTGGTAATATGTGTGAAGCAAACACAAGAATGGATTGAAGGATTCATCATCAGAGGAAAAGAAATCTTGGCACAGATGTTTCGGCTAAGGAATAATGCACATGACTTACGCGAAGGGTTTCAAGGATTTGAACAATCAATGGTAGAGGTGAAACCTAGACACGAAACCATCATTGCAGATTTGGATATAGCTTATGGCTCAATGGTTTCAAGAGAACACAAGAGGCAAATCCTTACATGGAGAGAGTGTCACATCTTCAAGATGAGAACCTATGAGAGGATATCTAAGGAGTTTATTGCATACAGACAAAGGCTAATTGAGGCTCTTTTGTTCATAAGTGAGTTTGTTGCAGAGATCCCTTCTCGGTATAGTCAAGATGATGGTTCCTATTGTGACCTTTTCACACATCACCCCATTCAAAATGGGGACCCCCTAATTTTTGTGCCATTTGGGTTTTTTGGCTTTGGTTTTTGGTTGCTTTTGTGGCTGTCTCTCTTTGTTCCTTCCATCTTTTTGGGGATGTGCCCGTCTTTGGGCCTAAGTTGAAGATTTGGCTAAGTTTGAAGTGAATTTTTATTAGATTAGGGTTTATCCTTCAAGCTTAGTTTGAGGTTAATTTAGGTGAGCAAATTGAAATCTAAGCTTGACACTGCGTTTAGTAAGCTTCAGGCGGGCTCCCATTAAAATTTCATTGAATTCAAACATCCTATTTTTAGCAATTTTAGTTCGAGAGGAATCTTTAGGGTTTGCATGTATGATTTTTCAACGCATGTCAAGATAGTCTTTCTAGGTTTTTCGAGAGCTTCGCAATGGTATAACATGCAAGTCAATATGATGACTTTCTATTTTTAGCACGTACCCCTTATGCAGACCAGTGTTCTGGGTTTCTTTGGGTTTTCTGAGTTCTGTCAGGCAATATGACATGCAACCACATCCGGCAATTAGTTGATCACTTTTTTAGGCACTTACTATTTTTAGCAGGTTCACTCCAGCAGTCCTAGATCTTCAATTTCAAGAGCAGTGCAATTCAGAATAGAAACGGAGTTGAACAGAGGTCAATAGAGGCACATGCAAATGAAATTAGGGTTTCCAACTTTGGTACCTAAAATGAGGGGAAAAATTAGAGAAAAATGAAAAACGGATGAATCCCATTGTGATCAACATCCTTGAAAGAGTCTACTCGTAAAATTTGAGCACAATCTATGTACTTACTATTTATAG
>VDFB02225663.1:0-11512 GCA_007258455.2 Sequoia sempervirens | reverse complement strand
TCGTGATAAGTTTTGTTGAAGGAGATACTCTTGCATATAAAGAGCATTTGTATCTCGCAAGAATTCCAACCTTAAAAATCAAGAGATCTTCTCAGAGTTGCATGAGTCTCCGCTAAGTGGTCATTCAGATTTTTGGAAGACATAATCATCGAGTCAAGCAAGATTTCTTTTGGGAAGGGCTAAAGGGTGATGTTCAAAAATTTGTGGCTGAATGTTTGGTGTGTCAAAGGCATAAAGGGGAGACAATTAAGGCACCAGGTCTCTTGCAACCCTTATCTATTCCTAGCCAGTGTTGGGAAGAGATATCCATGGAATTCATCACAGGGCTTCCCAAATCTAAAGGTAATAATGTCATCATGGTGGTGGTTGATAGGCTCACTAAATATGCACATTTCATTGCATTAGCACATCCTTTTACAGCAAGTGTAGTGGCTAGAGCTTTTTTGGAGAATGTCAAAAAGCTACATGGTACATCTAAAGTTATTGTTAGTGATCATGATCCTATCTTCACTAGTCACTTTTGGAAAGATTTATTCTCATGTTTGGGTACTCAATTGGCTCTTAGCTCTTCATACCACCCTCAATCAGATGGGCACACAGAGGTTGTTAATAAGTGTTTGGAAGGATATCTACATTGTTTCACTTCGTAGAAATAGTCCCAGTACCACTTCTGCGGAATGGTGGTATAACACTTCTTTTCATAGCTCATCAAAAAAATGCTCCCCATTTTGCACTTTTATGGATATCATCCTCCTTCCATCACATCATCAACTCAAGGTGTCCCCTAAGAGTTCTATGTATAGAAGACCAATTTTGCTTCATCAACAACAAGTACTTTCCGACTCAAGGAGAATTTAGCCATGGCACAAAATCGAATGAAACAACAGAATTCAAACATCGTGAGTGAAAGAAGTTTTGAAGTTGGGGATTGGTCTTGGCACCGCAGCCTTATAAGAAAATCTCACTAAAGCAGCAAAGAAAGAATAATAAGTTTTCACCAAAGTATTATGGTCCATATCAAATCATGCAGAAGATCGGTAGTGTTTCCTACAAGCTTGAGTTGCCACCTACAACAAAGATACATCCAGTTTTTCATGTTTCCTGTTTGAAGAAGGTAACTGGGCATAATATTCCCACTCAAACAACACTTCCCGAGCTGGATGAAGAAGGGAGAATCATTTTGGAACCAGAGTGCATTCGTCAAACACACACAAAGAAGCTGAGGAATAGAACTATCACTGAGTATCTCATCCAATGGAAGAATTTACCAGCTGAAGATGCCACATGGGAAGATGAGGAGTTTATTCAAAAGTTTCCAAACTTGATTAGCATTGAGGACAATGCTTCTTTGAAGAAGGGGGGCATGCTACGCCCTTAATATTATTGTACATCGGGTTATGAATAGTTGGCTTGTGGCTATCTTAACTCTCTATTAAGTCATATTATCATTAGTATATTGTTATTTAGTTGTTTAGGTCAGCCTAAGTCTTATATAGGTGTGTCTAAGTCGGCCTAGGTGATATCCTTGGCATAAATAGGTATATATAGGAGGTTGTGAGTCTTATATCATCAAGTTGTGAAGTGTGTTCTCATTAGAGATATTTGGAGGTTTGCCCCCTCGAACTGGCTTGTTAATCTTAGTTATTATCAAGTATTTTCAGCATATTTCATATCATATTCTTCCATTGTGTAAGTTATTTCATAACATTGTATGCTTATAACTCATGAAAAAATGCAATGGCACCATAGGCATGCAAGCTATGTTATGCAAGGTGGCCATGTAAATGAAAAATGTAACATACAAAATAAATATTCAAATGAGTCTTTCTTAGTTCATACGAGGTCTATAACTTAGGGAACATTGTGTCTAATGTCTCCAAGAGAGGATCAATCAAAGAATAGAATATTCATAACTTGTGTGTCGCATCAGGCCACTAAGAGGAATGTAATATGTTAAGATAGATCATGCTCATGAAGGACACTACACCCAATGTCATCCACAAAGTGAAAAAATGCATCGTATGAAGTAAGAATGCTGCACTAAGAACTAAGAAAAGGAAAAATACAAAATAAATAATGCAAATGTATGCCCCCACTTTAAAGGAATTGTTACACACCATTCTGTGAGAAATTAATTTAAAGTAGCAAAGGAAAAAAGCAAGCAAGAAAGAACACATGTGAGCCAACTTGAAAGCCCCTATGCCAAGTCATATGTTTCTGAGTAAGCTATGTTATAGAATATGTAGTATGTCATGTGTGAGCCAACTCAAGGCATGTCGTCCACATCCCAAGCTTTCTCTTTATGTTCATGAAAGGTTAACGACTTGTCAAAAGAGGAAATGACAAGTGACATACGAGGACAAGGCTAAAAAACCCATTGTCAACGAGAGTTTGTTTAGAATGTCCATGCTACAAACATTAATTTCTACTCCATTGTCAATGAGAGTGTGTCTAAATAAGGTTTCGTTAATGATCACCTTTATCATCAAGGGGTCATTCTTGTTTTGAATCTCAAGTGAGGGTAATTCATGTTTATGGAATGTGATTTCTAACTAGGTGACTTGCATGGGACGAGAGGAGGATTTTACATTATTTCATTTTAAGTAAGATTGCATCTCCTCCTTTATTTACAACATTTTTAGAAATAGAAATTTGAATGTAGGTGATATTTGAATAAGTTGCCATACAAATATATTAGTTGGAGTACTTTTAATAGCTTCCACACTAGGTACGCTAGGTTGAGAAAAAGGTAATGGTGTGGGAGTGATGTCTGGTCCCCTATATGTTTGAGTCACTAAGTTATAACTTAGCTACTACAAAACATTGTTATGATTAGATTGCATCATGGATTTCAAGAAATCTCTTAGTTTTTTGTGTGATTCACTAGTGGGAGGGGACTTAGGAAGCTCACTAATTAAAGGAGATCCCACTTGTGTTGTCATAACCTTAGAATATTTTTTTTATTTGCATGACTTGTTAGTGAAGGGGATTCTAATGTCACTTTAATATCTTCACCTAGGGAATTTTTAGTGTTTGAAGGATATGTGTCAATGTTCACATTTTCTTGCATCATGATATTGTCCCTAGGAGGAGAGTTTTTAGGAGAACGACAAGCCAAATGTTCTTGAAATTCAAAGGTTGGTTTCTCTAAAAATACTTCATCGCAAGTAGGGGAATGATCAATGGTTGAATTATTTGGTTCTATAATGGTTTCCCTAGGTGAAGGGGGAAAGCTAAGACACTTGTGACCTTCATCGATTATTTTTTTTAACATCAAAGTATTGTCTTCACAACTAGGAGAGATACTAGCAGAAGAAAAAATGTTGTTGTCATGATCACCTATGGTTGTGTTGTCTTGTTCATCAACGTCTTGTCCACTAAGAGACGTAAGAGGAGAGAAACAACTAAGATTCTCAAAACTATCATTGATTGGTTCTTCTAACACCAAAATATTTTCTTTCCAATAGGAGAGATATTAGGAGAACAAATATGATCGTTAGGAATGTCCAAGGTTGTATTCTCTTTCACTAAAACACTCTCATAGGGAGGGGATAGGAAATTTTCCTTAGTATGTCTAACTATGTAAGACATTAACATTAGTTGAAAAAAAATGAAAAGCACATGTGATTATTGCATGAAATGTTTCAAAAATGTATATCCAAAGATGCAAAACACTTTTATCCAATGTATGCAAAATTTTAAGAATGCAAACAATGTATATCCCAAAATGAAAAGCATTTTTATCACACTTATGCAAAGCTTAATGAATAGAAACAATATGTATGAAATAGTGAAAAGTATTTTTATCCATGTTATGCAAAATTTAAGAAATGTGAGCATTTTTTAGATCTAATGATGCTTGTAATTGAAATAATTTCAAAATTGACTACTCTAAATTGATGTCTCTGACCTCGATGCATAAAAAAAATGTCCTCACAAATTTCTAGAATTATAGTATATGATACTAGGAGGCTTAGGAGGCACATAAATGAGGTTTCTAAAACTATAATAGGCAGTGAAAAATCTGGACAAAATGGAGACAAAGATTTTAGCACCCTAATGCTCTCTAATACTTCTAGGGTTTTTCACCTAAAAGGAGAGAGGTAGGCCAAAATGTGCAATGTCCCCACTCAATACTAATGCAAATATGAATGAAATATACCTAATTATAATATAGTAAATGCATAAAACTAATGAAATATATTGATTATTAATGAAAACTAAAGAAATGCAAGTTGTCGGAAAACACATTGTGATATGCAAAAACACTAGAAATGAAAGTAAATTGTAACAAAAATGGATGAAATTAAATGTGTGCACCTAATAAATTTCTAGAGATTGGATATGAATTCTGAAATTTTGTTGATGCTAAAAATTTGGTGTACGAGGACTCATTCACCATTCTAGGCGAATTAGTCCTAGATCTGGGAAATTGTTCTGGAGCCCGTTTCAAACAAATGGCTATCCAAAACTCCAGAAAACCTTTCTAAAGACTAGAAATGGGACTCATTCACCACTAATGGTGAATCAATCCACTTCTAAATTTCAAGAAATTCAAAAGTGGAAACATAAGCCCTTGGTTTGCACTTCGGTTCCTGATAGGTATCTACCTCCGAAAGTCTAATTTATGGCACTGTAAGTGACTTTTTGTTGATATTTTGACTTAAAAAACAAGGATATGTCTTCAAAAAAATTCAACTTTATCTTTAATGATTTCCAAGCCTTTAAGATACCTAAATATTGGAATGATGATTGATCTTGATTTTTTGCAGCAAAAGATGAATCTACCCTTGAATGTCTTAGGAAGCTATCATGATGACTTAGAATACTAAACCATAGCTTGCTTGACTCGACGTGGAAGAAAAATGATGAATGAGTTAATATTCTTATGATGAGTTATGAACTAGGGTTAAGAGACTTGTATTTATATGCAATCCATCTAATTTACCCGTTAATTTGATCCTTAAGGCTGACATGGAGAAAAATTAAACTTAAAACCTAACTTTTCCTACTTAAACCCCGAAAATGGCTTAAATGGGACTCATTTTCCATCAAGGGTGAATGGGTCCCACCTAGATGGGACTCATTCGCCCCTAATGGTGAATGGGTCCCATAGGGGCTACTTTGCTAGCTGGAATGTCGCGAAGTAATGAAATCAAGTTTATATAGTGACTTTGTCAATTATTTCATCAAATTATGCCTCAAGATGCACAATATGGAGTCATAGGGGCCTATTAATGATTATATAAAGGTCAATTAGGGTGTGGGACACAAAATTCAATGTGAAAGTGTTATTAAATACAATGTGCACCATTAAAATAGGGTCCACATAGCCGAGAAAGGCACAACATCCAATGTGAATATGTAAAACACATTACAACACCAAATTAGAATTAAGTTTAATTTACAAGCCTTCTAGATTAATGTGATAATACAATTAAATATACTAAATTAAGGGAAAAATGGGTTCATTAAGTCTAGAGAGGTGTGAAAGTCTTTTACAACATTTTACAACACCTTTAGAAGATGTATCAATAAATACATTTGCAAGGGACCAAGACTTAATGTGAACATGTAAAACACCTCTCAAAACCAAATAAAAGCCTCATTAAGTCTAATTTTTCACCAATTATTCCCAAATCAAGCAAGCAAAAAGGGATACTATTTCCATGTCCATAAAAGAAATGAGAGCTAAATTTCAAGGGATGATTGCAGAAGAAGGAAGAGCCCTAGTAAGGAATAGTGGTGTTTTGTTGTTGGTAGAATGGGATTTATCCTCAAACATTTCCAAGTCGATATGATAAAAAGGTGTTATAGGCCTCTTTATAATTCAGAAGAGGAAGCTACAATTGCACTGTAGGGATCTACATTTAGTGAGGAATGGGATGCATTAGCTATATGGGCCTTAGCTCCAAGTACAAGGAAGCCTGAGATCGAAGAGCTTGTACCAAACTGTAAGGGAGGCTTGATAATAAAGAGAGTGTTAGAGACATCAACTCTTGACACATCAAATATGTCACTGAATGTTGCTTAGTTTACAAGGGCCATAGTGGAGTCAACAAATATAGAGAAGGAAAATTTTAGGAAGCAATACAATGACTTGTTAGTTGATTATGGGAATACTGAACAATAAAAGATGTAGCTACAAATTGAGATAACATTATTAAGGGAGCAAACACAAAATAGTGCTTGTTCTCCTGCTACTCCACATGAACCAATGCATACTAATGATACTTGTTCAATAAGTTCCTCATGGGAAATTGTGATATATAATATGTTAATTGTACCTATTTCAATGGTAGCCTGGCCAAATAAATTAGAAATTCCATAGATGGGGGAAGGTACCAGCAAGGAGGAGTTGCTTAGGCAACTAAATGATTACAAAGAAAAATGTGACAATCATAATAGGGAAATCTTGGACAGTAATATGAAGATTGTCACTACAGTCTTGGAGCACTTAAACAGAGGGGTAAATACTAGACTAAACAATATTCATGATATTTATTCCTCCATGAAGTTTGTCATGAATAGTTTTGACAATGATAAGGAGAAGGCTATATCGCTTATGGAGACATGGATCCCTAGGTTCCAAGAATTGAGAATGATGTCCATTGGAGCCACGAAAGATGCTAACTCCCATGAAAAACTTAAGCCCATGAATGAAATTTAGGATTTCAGGGGAAACATAGAGCCTTTGGAGACTAGAATAAGGGAGTTCAAGAAATTTCATGAAAAAAATCATGGTCTCCTACCATCCATTTAAAAAGATGATGGTGACATCAAAACCCCATAGGATTGGAGAAATGAAACAAGTAAATTCATTTCAGATCAAGTTGCTTTGATTTGTCAGGGACATGATATGGGAATGCTAAAAAGGAACATGGATATGTTGTTCCATGTAGATATTGTCTTGACTAAGTTTGATAAGGAAGCAAATCAGGTCGTCACCAACTATGCATCTTGTCAAAAAAAGGCTAATAGATTCGTGAATTTCAGTTGGCCCATTGAAGAAGAGTTCTAGGCCTAGAAGAAAAAATACTTAGATGTATTGGAGGAGTGATTTGTAGCTATGGGATGGTGAATGTGACATGTAACCATGGTGAGTAATGGATGGGAGAGAAACAATGCATTGCCTAGAAATAGTATAGATTAGGCTTATGTTGAAGTATTACAAAATATTGTTCTCTCCCCAACATGGAAATTGGTGGCACAAATGCTAACTTGGATAGTTTGGTTGTCTCTCTTTTTTTTCTTTTCACGCTTTATAGTTTTCCTAACTAGGCGCACACATGATCAACACTTTTTCCCATGGGGAAGATTTTTTTTTTTGTTACAATGAATAAAAGATTCCTTTCGGAAGGTGGGTGTATCTCCTGCAGCAAATAGAAACAAATTTTATCTTATACATTCTCCCTCTTATTTCAATGATGCAAATATAACCATCTAGGGGAATCTTGAAATTGAAATTTAAATGTATGTCAAATGAAAATGTGACTCTAATTATAATTTTTCCCGATTCTTGTTGCTCTCATGTCTCTATAAATGAGAATTCATGGCCAGTTGCGTAGGTCATTCAAGATGGTTTAGCAATTTTAAGCTCATGTAATAGTTACTATGTATTTTCAAGCACAAAGAAATAGAATAGTGTTGAGTCTTAGAAATATATTCAGATCTACAATAGGCTTAATTTTTCTATGATAGGAAAGATATATGAATTTGATAATTGCAAGTTCCTCGATTAGTTTCTCTCCTCTTCTATAATTTTGGTTTTTGAATTATGAATAAAGTAATGAAGGTTCATTTATTCATCTTCAATCACTCTGATTGAATGTATGGTTTCATTTTTTTCTTTAGTTCAAAGAGCTAAGTAAGTGCTTAAATGAGATCATAAATTTGTAAGTGAAATTCAAGGATTGTTAAGAATTTTCTAATTCTAGACATATCAAGTTGTGTGTTAAAAAATAATATACAATAGTCTACAAATGCTTGTTTCCATTTGCTAATGCATTATACTTTATTGCATATGTGAATCTATCACCATCAAATAAGGCATTGGTTCATTTATTTGGAAATATTTGATGTTAGTGAGCCACTTGTACTTGACAAAGAACACAAATCTCTATAACAATGTCTGACACATCTGTAATTACAGTATAGTGGCATGAATTGCTACTCATTCCTAGTAGTAGGTACAACTTGGTAAAGGGTCTACCAAATCCTTAAGGAATTTTGTCTATTTGTGTCCAATAGGAATATATCTATTTTTTTTCAATGTTAGTGATAAAATGGCACAAGAGTATCATATAGACATTGTCAAGATCACCCTCCTAGAGGTTTCACAAAGCTTGAAGAGTTGAGTTCTAGCCTAGAAAGCTAGTACATGTTTGTTGGCCAATCCTTACTAATGGGGTCATTGTAATCCTCATTATTTAATTTATCAATCCAAGGTGGTGTCCATGGTTGTATGCAAGAGATAAATTAGAAAACTTGCTTGACAGTCAATTCTACTTGAGTAAATAAATCCTATTTGCATGAAAGTAAAGTTGCATGAAAGTGAACTAATCTTAAATCCTATTTGCATGAAAGGAAAGTTACATGAAAGGGAACTAATCTAAGGAACACTTTTATGAATTGAAAAACTAAACTACTACAAAATTGTTGGAAATGAAAAGCTTTCTTGGATTCAAATTTAATCTAGAAATCTGGAATTACATTGTTGGTAAATGAAACTAGATCTATCTGATTTCCTCGGGCTGAAAGAAGCCTTTCTAATCCTTTCCTTTTCTCCAATGATTACATTGTATTTATATAATTTATATTCTATATCAATCCACTAATAATTTGGATCCAATATCCTATTTTTGAGGGGTCATTTACAAAACTTTAAGAAACTTGAAGTTGTTGTCCTCCATCATGCCACTTTTGTCTTAGTCATTTTTTGACGCGTACTGCTCCTTCCCTGCTACAAATCATGCCAAATTCTCAAAAAGGTTTTTACATTTTCAAATCTAGTTTCCAAATCATTTTTAATTTTTGAATTTTTTTGAGAAATGAGGGAGATATCATTGTTTTACTGAGACTGCATTTTTACAATTTTTGAACACCTAATTTTTGGAGAACCTTCAGTTCTCCACGTGAATGAGGGGATTTTTCTCCTTTTTTCTTTCCCAAATCATTGATCATTAACATGAATAACATGCTATAATCATGCATTAATATTTGAGTGATGTGGTAACTTGAGTTATATTTGGTGGAAGAAGGAATCATGAAATGTAATAATTGTGAGAGATCTTTGAACTCGACATGAAACAAATACTCATCCCATTAATTTAGGAATGACTGATACTCCATGATTTTGTATAAATGTAGGAGTGAGTTGGGATTCTTCCCTATCTTCTCATTATTTCTTCAAATCCTTCTAAAGCTTTCAAGAGTTAACTACCTCAAGTGTAGAGCTCTTTGTTGCAAGTGTCTAATGAAGCTTCTTCTTACCATGAGTTATTTAATAACTCATTTATCTGCATTATATCATCTCAAACACTTCAAGGAGACATATTAGAGGCAATTTGGATCACATTTAATTACTAAAAATAACTGAAAAATTTACTTTATATTTTACTTTAAACAAGCTAAAGAACTTTCAATCATTACTCAAATCCACTTTAACACTAATGAATTAGGAAGAATTAGCTAATTTTCTTTATAAAATATGAGACAATTTATGGTATCATCACTTACCTTTTCTTATCATAGGTAAATGGTGAAATCAAGTTTGGTTCTAAAAAAGTCACCAACATATTTCATACCTACATTCATGGGAGAAGACAAGATCATAACAAAAGAGTCAAAAAAGGGAAAAGAAAAAGTGTTAATGTCAACACAAAATTTAGAAGCACCCACATCAACCACTTTAGAAGAAAATAAAATATACATGAAAAAATCTAATGAAGTTGATTATGAACAGCAACTGAATCCTAAAGAAGTGAAACGGCTTTATGGAAGAGGTTATGAACTTATGAAACAACTTGGGTATAGTGGAAAAGGATGTGGTGCTAGAGAATAAGATATACATGTCCCTATAGAGCCTAAAACATAAGAAACGACAAATGGTCTTGGATATTTTCATTTGAAAGAAACAAAAGCATAAAAAATGCCTTCACTTAACATCAACACTCTTACAAAAGATTCTTCTAGGCCTACTTTAACTTTGATGCATCCTGAATTGATAAATACTACATGTGGGAATATCTCATTAGATATGTATCAATAATAATAGGTGTTGCTCCTTGCCTTGTAATAGTTGAAGGATCATAGCATACTCACTATTTCATGTTTTACATTAATTGCAAATCAATTCCTTTTTGCAAGGAGTAGCATATCATCAATCCTTCACTCATTCTTGTCTTGCACACAGTGGGGGAAAGAATTCGATAGCCTTGTCCTAGTACCACACTTGTTGTTGTCCCTTTGGCTAGTTGTCTACCTTTCGTATATGATGAACAAGATTGGGATGTAGACGAACTACTATAGATTGACCTGCATGTTCCTTATTAGTCATTTCTTTATTTTATTTTTCATGTTCTTTGTGTGATTACATGTGTGTAATGTGATCCTTTATACCATTTTCTTTGTTGTACCCCTCTTTTTGTACAATCCTCTATATGTATCTACATTATTTTATATGTCATAAACCTTTATATTTTCATTTATCTTCTATTTTCCTTTTGGGGATGATGCAAGGTGTCGAGACATTTTGGTCTCTTCCAAATTGACCCAAAAGATTTTCATTTATCTTGTGTTATCCTTTTAGGGATGACGCAAGGCATTGAGACATTTAGGTCTCTTCCATGTTGACCCAAAAAAACCTCTTTGTTTTTGCTCTCTTTGTGTCATTCTTCCTATTCCATGAGTATTTCGGGAATGATGATGTTTCCAAGCTCTCTAAAAACATTGTAGAAAAGACATAGCGACCGTAAATCCATAGATCCCTTATATATTTTTGGGGGCAACCCCTCCCTTTTTTGTGAAGTAGATTTATTTTGAAAACTTATGACTTGGCATAGGGTTTTCCAAGCAAGCTCTCATGTCTTAGGATTAAACATGGCTACTTTAAAGTAATTGCTCATAGGATGGTGTTTAGCAATTTCTTTAAAGTGCGGAAATACATAGGCATTATTCATTTGCATATTATGTTTTATTGTCTAGTCTTCTTACTTCATATGATGCGTCTTTCACTTTGTGTTGACATTGGATGTGATGTACTTCAAGAACATGATCTCTCTTAGCATATTATATTCCTCTTAGTGGCTTGATGTGACACACTATATCCCCTAAGTTGTGAATCTTCTATTCTTCAATTGGTCCTCTCTTGGAGAAATTAGGCATGATGTTCCCTAAGTTAATACCTTACATGAACTAAGAAAAACTCCTTTGAACGTACCTTACACTATTTTGTACTTATAATATTAGTTATATGGCCACCTTGCATAACACACTTTGCTTGCCTGTGGAG